>JARPMJ010001692.1:140000-147500 GCA_033366665.1 Phoxinus dragarum | reverse complement strand
GATGTGTAAATAATGATCATCCATTTCAAATGATCAAAATGAGATTTCAAAAGAGTCTGGTTGGACAGTAGTGACGGTCAATGTTTGAATACTAGGACTCTCCACTGTCGGTCCCCTACTCGTCTGGTCAGCGCTGGTTTGTATATCGCTCTCCATACTGGTCTGACCTCATTGTCAAGCCCTAGATGAGCTCTCCAAGGGGTGTTCGCCCGACCACTTAGTTTACCTTTATTTACAATTTTTACAAACATTTATAGTTTTTCCTCTCATGTCATCAAACTCATTTGTGAGCGTCTCTCTGGACTCAGTTGACCGGTACAGTCTTTAAAATCAGGAAATAGAGTCAATGCTGGAAAAGAATCCTCAACAACTGGTTGGCAGTGTCCATTACAGTAATCTTTTAGCAAGGGTAATTCAGTCTTTGTGAGTTCACACTACCAAGTGTTGAGGATTTGATTCATGATCCTGATCGATGTAACTCCCACATGAGAGGCTGGACCTGCAGTGCCGATCAGATTAGGTCCACACAGATCAACCACATGTCTCAGGCCTCATCCACACCACTGCGTTTTAGTTTAGAAACGGAGAATTAAAACGAATACGATCTCCGTCCACACCAGCGTTTTAGCCGCGTATTAGAATTGATCTCCGTCCACATTAAAACGACTGAAAATGCGGATCACGTGACCATTCACCAACACTGGGCGCGCGCGTGCCGGTGTAAACAGCCGCATGTAGGCGGTTATAAGATTGTAAAATGCAGAATTGACTTGCACAACATCTGCTAGCAAACACATCAACGTCAGTAACGCTTGTAATTCGTTATCCATGTTGCAGTCACTAGCGTTACGTAGTCCAGGCTGTTTTTGTATGTTTTCTTCCCGGGGACGGGTCATGTGATGGGTGTCTGACGAATCAGGGAAGGATACGCCATGACTGATGACACCCGATCATAGAGCCGAGCGTGAGCCTCTGCGTCAGCGTTTCTAAAGTCCTCCGTTTTGACCGTCTTCACTAAAACGCCCTCCGGAGATTCAAAACGCAGGTCGGCAGCGTTTCTAAACTTCTCAGTTTTTGCCGCTGTAGTCTGGACAGGAGGTGCAAACGTAGCAAAAGGTCTCCGTTTCTAAACGAAAACGCAGTCGTGTGGATGGGGCCCTGAGTGTGACCGTCCCAGCCGAACAGAACGACTGCATCACGAAGGGTCCAGTTATGTGTTCTACGTTGAAACGAGTGCCATTCACCACTGGCTCTTTCAACAGCCATGACAGGGACTCACAGCTTGCCACTCTCTTTTCATGAAACATCCCACACACAGTGAACGGCACATGGTTAAACTTCGGGAGGTTGCACAGTTTTTTAGCACCCAGGTCCATTACCCAAATGCCCACCACGGATCAATATGGTTCTGGCTAAGGGTGTCCAGACCATAGACATCATATAGATAGACGCCCTATCGACCGCTACTGCCTATTAGCGCGGTCGAGCCGTGGAGCCGCCATCTTAGACCGGTCACCCGCTCCACTCAGTGTCATCAGTATGGCAGGTGCAATGAGCTGTCAGCGCATTTAATTAATCATACCGAACTGAATACCGAACTAATTTTCAAGCGGGGTTTTTTTCTGCAAATGTCATTCATGTAGCTATGATACAGGACACATGGTTCGGCATATTTTAATATTCATAGTAGGCTATAACAGTAATATAATATTCTGATATCAGATATAAAGTGACCAGACGTCCAAAATCAAAATATGTGATGTAGGATATAAGGTATTTTATAAATCACACACTATAAATATGATAAAGAAGCAGAAACAGATAGTTTTCAGTAAAGTAAGATATTTTAATAAGTTGAAGAAACAATAATGATGTGACACACACAAACATATACATAGACTTACTCTCTCTCTCACACACACTCGATTTGCGCATCGCCGTCATGTGTGTATTAAAGTTAACGTTACACAGGTAAGTTAAAGTTATTAACTTACATAGATTGCTTCCTGATATCACGTGCGCAAACACAAATAACCTATATTTATATATGTTTATACTACAGGGCCGTTGAATGCTTGTATCTGATAACCGAGAAGCTCTTGTAATTATTACTTTACCAACCTCTCCATGCGAGTGATGCAGTAAACATAGCCTAGCTGTTAGCTGGCTACGATTTCAGTAACGTTACAGTAATATCAAAGATCCTTGCTCCTTCTCAATTATCTGGTAATATTCTATTCACAAAATACAACCAAAAGTACGGTAATGTAAAAAATTACTTGTGAAAAGTAATCCCGGGCCCTATATTGCGATGGTCCGCCGATTAGAACAGGAAAATGCTCCACAGTGCTCTGGAATCTAACTGCTGCTAAGCAACGAAACTAGGAGTACGACCGGTTTAAGATGGCGGCCGTATTTCTCGGTGCCCAGCGGCCAATAGGGCATCTAGTCTCTATATAATATCTATGGTCCAGACAAGGTCTGCGGGCCCAACAAGGAGTCTCTGGATAAACTGGAGTCGGAAAGCGGCGCCCCTACTGGCGAGATGAATGAGTCCCTCCTTCCTCTTTTGGCAAAAACAGTACGCTTTGTGGGACCCAGTCCAGACGGTCCCAGAAAGAGTCCACCAACACTGCCTGTATCTTGGCCAGCAGTTGTGCAGGAGGGTCTACACATGATAATCGGTGCCACAGTGTAACCCCTCCACCCGGGTCCTTCTCACCCCGCTCCGTGCGGGTCTCCGGCGTGAGAGTCAGGCGTTCTAACAAGTAGGCTAAAGACTGCAGCCTCTAGCGTCTGTCGCTAGTGCGCGTATTGAGATCAGAGGAGTGAGGTTTACTCGCACAGCGACTACTAGCTGGCCTCCGTTACACTCACCCACCTAAACCCACTCCCATCCGGGTCACGGCACCAATATTACCCCTCCACCCGGGTCCTTCTCACCCCGCTCTGTGCGGGTCTCCGGCGTGAGAGTCAGGCGTTCTTACAAGGATGCTAAAGACTGCAGCCTCTAGCGTCTGTCGCTAGTGCGCCTATTGTCATCAGAGGAGTGAGGTTTACTCGCACAGCGACTACTAGCTGGCCTCCGTTACAACAGCATTGATGACACTAGGTTGTTAATCACTAGTGTACGACCCCTGAAAGACATGTGTGGCAAGATCCATTTCCATTTTTGAGACGTCCTTCAACTTTTTCTAAAACATTGTCCCAATTTTTGCACACAAAAGTATCATCTCCAAGATAAACACCAAGGTATTTAAAACCAACCTTGTTCCAAATTAACCCGACAAGTTTTCTGCTTAACTCATCACTGATTGTTACAGCTTCACTTTTCCCCAGCTGATTTTAGCAGAGGACAAAACACCAAAAACATTAATATTTTCTACAAGGGTGTCAATATCTTCGTGTTTTCTGACAATGACAACAACATCATCGGCATAAGCAGATAACTTAAAAACGGTTTCACATCCAGGAAGGTTTACACCGACAAGAGATTTTCTTAATTTGTGCAGAAGAGGCTCTATGGCCAAAGAGTACAGCATGCCAGATAATGAACATCCTTGTCTGACCCTCCTCTGAACTTTAAAAGGAGCACTTAAAGCTACACTGTGTATTTTTTAAAGTTGATTCTTAGCAAAACACACTTTGTTCTTTCAAAATTATATGTGCTCATTAATGTATAATTACTTACCAACTTATCAAGTATTCTCTCGTAAGCGTAGAACCTGCCATTTATAATACATACGGGTGAGCTTCTTGACTGGCGGAAGCCATGTTGCGCCTCCATCTTGAAACTACATTAGATAAAGAGGGACATACCTGGAGATTCAAGCTTCGCCTTTCATGTTTTTACACTCAGTGGCACTGTGATGAATGCGAGGCGGAGATTACTTGCGACTGCCGGCAGATTTGAAATAATACGGCCGCCGTAGGAGTTAAACGCCCTCGGAATGGGAGGGGCTAGAAAGTAATATTCAGTTGGTAGTCATATACAATTTCACCGCTAGATGGGAGAAAATCCTACACAGTGTAGCTTTAAACCACCGTTGATCTTTAAAATGCTCTCAATGTCACTATACAAGACTCGAATCATGTTTATAAGGCCAGAGCTGAACCCAAACGATCTCAAATCAAATTTCACAACCCAATGAATTGGAGAGGTCCAAAACATTACGAATTAAAATGTCAGATATCAACCTATTGGGTTGTTTATAAGTCTGGTCAACATGAATAATATACTCCATAACTTTTTTTAGTCTTATTGCCAACACCTTTGACAAAAGTTTGTAGTCAGTGCAGAGCAGAGTAATGACAAGTCAAAATTATGATTTAGTGTCATAACTGACAAAAAGTAGAAATCAACACTTAATTGTATGATAAAAAGTAGATATTGGAAATTAAAACATAATATAGCGTTCAGCGTCAGTTCAGGCAGGCCGCGTAGTCAGCTCAGCTATCAGCTGATACCTATCCAGACTAACAGCTGATCTGAATTCCTTGCACTCAATTGGGTCCCTATCAAACAAGGCGCCGTATTTAAGTAATTCTTCAGTGTGCCTGCTTGGCTGCTTCCACTGCATGCTTGCAACCCACCTCCTCCCCTAGCTCCTCCTTCAATTTCTGTGTAACTTAATCAGTGTCATTCCGTTGTCATTTGATGCATGCTCTGTTCTCAATGGGGGGATTTCTTTGCTGCTTTCCCAGTTAATGGGAGATGTCCCCAGAAGCTGCTGCTGTTCCCTGACTAGCTTTCATGGAGCTCATGAAAATGATGGGTAACTCAGAACAGAGCCATACCGCCAATGTAACTTTAACATAATGCAAATAAAATTCGGATATTTGACAATGTCTGTATTTTTTGACTCAAGTGGTCCTGACTGAATTATGATAAAAGTTAAAATTGACATACTATGTTAAAATTCTGACTTATAAAGTCAATATGACAAAAAGTTGAATGAGATATAAAAAAATATTCATTATAACATCATAATTATGATCTAAAAAGTCAAAATTATGACTTTCTATGTCATGATTAATCATTTTAATCTTTAGTCATGACTTCATAATTTTAAATTTTTGTCATAATTTTGACTTTAATGTAGGGCTGTAAACGATTAATCGCATCCAAAATAAAAGTTTGTGTTTACATAATATATATGTGTGTGTGTGTTGTGTATAATAATTTTGTATATATAAATACACACGCATGTATATATTTGAGAAATATTTGCATTTATATACTGCATATATTTTTATATAATTTATATTATATATAAATAGAACTATTTTATATATAAATAACAAATTTTTCTTAAATATATACATGCATGTGTGTGTATTTATATAAACAAAAAAAATTATACACAACACACACACATATATTATGTAAACACAAACTTTTATTTTGGATGCGATTAATCGTTTACAGCCCTACATTAAAGTCATAAGTTTCACTTTTCAGCTAAATATGACTTAGTATGTCATATTTTTTACTTTTTAATCTCATAATTATGACTTAGTATGTCATAATAATGATTTACCAAAGCATTTTTCGATAATGTGAAATAAATCATAGAGACCAGTGTGCAAAAAATGTGTTTGAATATCGGCACGTCCGTCTAGAAAACAACCGCTGAATAAAACCAGCAGAAAATGTGTTAATAATCATATTATTGAGCTGTGTTTCAGGAGACGAGACGAAGCTCAGACTGATGACTGTGAGTGTTTAGGGAACTCGGCTCGTCTGGTGTGTGTGAGTTATAGACCATCATAATCACGCTCATAACACACTGCGTTTAGAGGAATCATGCAGGAATCAGGATTCACAAACAAACCTTTATCCTGGGTTTATAACGATTGAATCTTCACATACGAAATATGCAAAATCACATTTTTATGTTTGATTTACTGCGTCAGTATCTTAAAGGAGAACTCCGGTCAATTTTAACATTGAGCTCAATTTTTAGTAAATTTGGAGTGCTGTCAATACAGAGAACAACGACAAAAATCGGTGTTGCCTACACTGTTTTATCCTATTTTTTAAATTTGCACCCTATTGACTTGAATGGGGCAAGTTTTAAAACCTGCTTTTATCCTCTTAACATATTTGATGTGTCATTACAAGTGCCCCAGCCATGTTGAGTGATTCCTTAAGAGTGAACACGAGTGAATCTGACTGCAGTAGATGTGAAAGATATGAATAAAAATGATGTTATATCAGCCAGCGCACATACCTGTATTTAGTTCCTGTTTTCGGTAGAAGTCCAAAGTAGTCGATTGTCGAGTTCACGCGCGTGATCATAGCAACCTAAACCTATGCGCGAATCACTCAACATGGCTGGGCACTTGTAATGACACATCAAATATGTTAAGAGGATAAAAGCAGGTTTAAAACTTGCCCCCATTCAAGTCAATAGGGTGCAAATTTTAAAAATAGGATAACACAGTGTAGGCAACACCGATTTTTGTCGTTGTTCTCTGTATTGACAGCACTCCAAATTTACTAAAAATTGAGCTCAATGTTAAAATTGACCGGAGTTCTCCTTTAAGGAATCATAAAAGGAAAGTGCTTTTGTTTTGGGGGAGAGAAAATATGCATGCAACTGTTCACATCTATATCAATGCATTCAATATGTGTATTTAAGAAGCAGTGAAGAAGTCAGTGTTTGAACACATCTGGGGTTAATCATGTTCTAGACGCTGTTGACATGCAGAAAAACATGCATTTTCTCTCGCATTGTGCTTCACTTCCAGTTAAAGGAGAGAGAGAGAGAGAGATGAGAGAGGAGAGAGAGAGAGAGGAGAGGAGAGAGGAGAGAGAGAGAGAGAGAGAGAGAGAGTCGTCTCCTGGCTCCTGAGCGGCTCTTTCCGTGGAATATCGTGTGTGTCGCAAGCCTTGCTCATTTCCAGGAACGCGTTCAATCGTCTCGTCCTGACAGACGGAGTAAACATTATCCAAACTCACGTGACTTCTGCATCAGTTTTATCTTCTTTACACATCTAAACATCAATCATTGCGACTGCACTCGCTGCAAACGCAGGAGATGTGAAGTGTGTGTGATGCTCAAAACTGTTCCAGTGCATATATCTCAACTTTCCTAAATAAAGAACATTTACTGGAGATCCAAAATTCCCTTTAAATTTGGTTTTTATTTTTCTGACCCCTCATTTTAAGCATAAACAAATTAATATTGATAAAATTCTCAGAAAACAAGATAATATTATTTGACTTCTTGTGCATCTGTTGTGCTGCACTATTCTTCTTTATGCGCAGATGTGTTTACACAATCATTTCTTGTTGGTTCTTCTCACTCGTGACGCTTCAGTGTGTGTGTGTGTGTGTGTGTGTGTGTGTGTGTGTGTGTGTGTGTGTGTGTGTGTGTGTGTGTGTGTGTGTGTGTGTGTGTGTGTCAAACCTCCAGTAGTAGAGAGACTGCATTTTTCAGCGTAATTAGTGTGATTATAGTGAAGACTTCTGTGTGACTGCAGTCTGGTTCGGCA
>JARPMJ010001692.1:0-135000 GCA_033366665.1 Phoxinus dragarum | reverse complement strand
TGTTGTTCTTCATGCAAAGAAGCGAATAAAACCACTGACACAATGATGAACAAGTCACAATAATATTCGTAATAACATATCGTTTTACTGAATAATGAAGTAAACATGATTTTTAAATTTATCTTAGTAAAGAAACCTCATTGTTTACCTGGCTACTCTCCTGTCTCAGACGACGACATCACTTCCTGTCGGCCACCGTAACTTCTGTTGGCTGCAATTCACAACCTCACCACTAGATGCCGCTTAAACTTACACACTGCACCTTTAAAGAGATAGGGCATTCTCTTTAATGGCACACTAATGGATGCCAACTGACCTGTACACTGATGCATTATGGGAGTTGTAGTTTGGTTTGTAGTGATTACAGGAAGAGAGGAATGCATGTTTAGTGTATATCAGTGTGTGTTATTATAGCGGCTTTACTCACACAGTACGCAACCATTCCACTCACTGTAGTGCATACTGTGTGTTACTGTGTGTTAAAGGTGCTCTAAGCGATCTCGCGCGTTTTTTAGGCCAAAACATTTTTTTTCACATACCGCAAACATCTCCTCACTATCCGCTAGCTGCCTGTCCCCTGAACACACTGTAAAAAAACGCGGTCTCTGCAGAGCCCAAGCTCCACAAACAGCAGCAAAAACAAACTGAGCAATAAACAGAGCGACCCGTACCACGAAACATAACAAACTGTTCCAGCCAATAACCGACAAGAATGATGTGGGGTGGGGTTTGGGGGGTTATTGCGTGTATGAGGAGGAGGGAGGGTCTAGCTAGTCTCCGTTTTGTTTGATAATAATTCAAACATCAACAAGAGGTTACGCCAACCGAGATCGCTTAGAGCACCTTTAAATAACATGTGAAAGCACTTGCACTAATTAATGATGCGCTAATTAATGATAAACATTTCACTGTGACATCATCTAAAAAATTACACACATCTGTGTTATTTTAGTATTGACATTCTATTATAGATTTCATTATTTTATATTCATATTTTCAATCTGGATTTTAATCTTGGTTAAAGTTTTAGAAATTAATATTTTACTTTTATTATTATATTATATATATATATATATATTTTATTATAATTTAATTATTATGAGTTTTTAAATGTTATATTTTCCATTTTAATTGTAAATTTGTTTTATAAATGTTGTATTTTTATTTTTTTTTTTAAATCGTTTTTTTTTTAAATTGCGTCTAAATAGTTATTCATTTGTATAATTTTTTTGTTATTTTAGAACATCAAGTTAAAACTTAGAAATGTTTTAAAGCTGCAGTCCGGCACTTTTTTGGGTTTAAAAATATCAAAAAAGACATTTTTGAAAAAAAACGTAACCAGCCAGTGTTCAAAACGATCTGCTTGCCTTACCTCGATTCAAAACGGTAATCTTGTAATAATGATTTTAATTCCAGTGGTACTGGTGGATTTCCGCGGGAATTTCGAGCATGTCTTTGCGTCATTACGTCACTTCTGTACACATAGAGAAGGAGTCCCCGGCTAGCGTGTGTGTGGATGATGGAGGTGGAGATTTAGCTTAGCACTTGGTATGGCGGATCCCGAAAGTTTAAAGCGACAATCACCAGTGACAACTGGAGATTCACCAGTTGTAAAACCCAAAGACTTCGGACTTCAGAGTGGCTACAGAAAAAATATATTTTTCACGTTTTGACGTCATATAGCCTAAGCAATCGTTAGATTTAATCAGCATGATATAGCCTACTGCAATGCTTCCCCCCACCCCCCGAATTTGGTCAGAACAAAAGTGAATGTTACTTCAGATGACATTTACCGATGAAAATTCTAATGTTGACACTTTCAAAAGGTATACTCTAACATTGCTGATGAGTCAGTACCGTATCCACAGCGACGCGACAGGTTCTCCTCAATACATTGTGTTCATCCGCGCTGTTTCATGCCGATTTACTACCCACGCACAGTTAATAATTCCGCGAATAACTGCAATTGCAGATTTCTAACAGAGATGGCGACAAAGAGGAAAAACGACGGACTGCAGCTTTAAATTTAAAGATTTTTATATTTTATTTTAATTCTGTTAATGTTTATTTTATTTCAAGTAAAGAACATTTATTTTTATGATTTTAGTTATTAAAATTATATATATGATTTAATTTATATCATATATATACATATATTACACACAGTCTATAGAACATCAGGATATTGATGCGCTCAGAAAAGCTACACACGTGCAGAGTGTGTGTGAGTGTGTGAGTGTGTGTGATAACGATGCATTATCCTGATCTCTGTCGCCCAGGTGGCGGGATGCTGGGATGGTTACCGTGGAGACGATGTGTCACGACCCCACGGAAGAGTTGCGCGGTGTGATGTTGCAGGATTACAGCGGATCGGAGTGTGTGTTGAGGATCATAAACTCCCTGCGTGTGTGTGCCTGTGCGGGACACGAGTGCAACGAGCGCCTGCTGCTGGACACACACATCGTGGAGGAGGACAAGATAGATACATGTGAGTGTGTGTGTGTGTGTGTGTGTGTTTGTGTCGGAGTTAGTTATATAGGAGTTCAGACGTGGTGTGTGTGGGTGTCGGAGTTAGTTATATAGGAGTGCAGACGTGATGTGTGTGTGTGTGTGTGTGTGTGTCTCGGAGTTAGTTATATTGGAGTGCAGACGTGGTGTGTGTGTTTGTGTGTCGGGGGTTAGTTATATAGGAGTGCAGACGTGATGTGTGTGTGTGTGTGTGTCTCGGAGTTAGTTATATGGGAGTGCAGACATGGTGTGTGTGTGTGTGTGTGTCGGAGTAAGTTATATAGGAGTGCATACGTGGTGTGTGTGTGTGTGTGTCGGAGTTAGTTATATAGGAGTGCAGATGTGGTGTGTGTGTGTGTGTGTGTGTGTCGGAGTTAGTTATATAGGAGTGCAGACGTGGTGTGTGTGTGTTTGCATGTGTGTGTGTGTGTGTGTGTGTGTGTGTGTCGGAGTTAGTTATATAGGAGTGCAGACGTGGTGTGTGTGTGTGTGTCTGTGTGTGTGTCTGTGTGTACTTGGTATACATTACATGGTGGGAACCATAATGTCCCCACAAGGATAGTAAAGCCTGAGATCACCTCCATTGTGGGGACCAGCCAGCGGTCCCCATGAGGGGAATGGGTTAATAAACATACTAAATTATATATTTTTGAAAATGTAAAAATGCAGAATGTCTCCTGTGATGGGCAGGTTTAGGGATAGGGGCAGTGTAAGGGGATAGAATATACAGTTTGTACAGTATAAAAACCATTACGCCTATGGAATGTCCCCACAAGGATAGAAATGAAAAACTGTGTGTGTGTGTGTGTGTGTGTGTGTTTTTGCAGCGGGTGCATCAGTGCAACATAAACCGTACAAGATCCCTCAGCTCTGCAAGTTCTGCGACATCGAGTCCACGATGTGTAACGGCACCGGCGTCTGCGAATCCTCCTGCAAAGTCACATCGATCTGCGAGAATCCCGAGCAAGTGTGTGTCAGTTCCTGGTACGTCAACGCTAATCTAGTGTACTAGTGTACACACACTTCCAGTTTCAGACACTGATCTCTTCTCAATCTCTAGCGGAGACACACGTGAGATCACTGGAGTCTTGATCTCAGGAGAAACATCTGAGAAGCTGCTTATTATATTTAAAGGTGCAGTGTGTAAGTTTAAGCGGCATCTAGTGGTGAGGTTGTGAATTGCAGCCAACAGAAGTTACGGTGGCCGACAGGAAGTGACGTCGTCGTCTGAGACAGCAGAGAGTAGCCAGTTAAGCAATGAGGTTTCTTTACAAAGATAAATTTTTAAATCATGTTTACTTCATTATTCAGTAAAACTATATGCGTTTGTCCGCTCCGGGCCACCGTAGAAACATGTCGATGTAAGCGGACCCGCGGTGTGTGTAGAGAGAAATGCTCATTCTAAGCGAATAAAAACATAACGGTTCATTAATAAGGTCTTTATACACCACTGAAAACATAGTTATGAATATGATATTGCATTTCTGTCCACAGATACTCCTAAATATCACACAATACACCTTAAACTGAAACAAAATTACTAAAACTTGAACTAAAATTTTTAATATATCATGCTACTGAATAATTGCCATTTTCATTAAAGGGATAGTTCACTTTGAAAATAAATGTTGGTATGTTTCAGCTTACCTGAAGTGCATCAAGATGTCGGTGTCTTTGTCTCCGCAGTAGTTTCAATTTTGATATTTTTAGGTCAAACCGTTCTTGTCTGTCAGTCATATAATGCAGGTCTATGGTCACTGTCTCAAAGAGCACGCACAGAGTCCAAATTAAACAATTCCCCATCGCGAGCGCATCCTGGTGTGTGACGTGTACGCAGACTGGTTCATAGATGTATACACTAGATGTCGCCTTGGCTACGGCAGTTCATTGGAACGAATGTCTTTAATGCAACCTCTAGTGTATATATATATCTATGCACCAGTCTGCGCACACGTCACACAGAAGGAAGCGCCCGCGCCCTCAGATCACTTGGACCTGGCTGTGTATAAGAGGTAAAAACTATATAAATACCGTTCGTTTTCTCACACAAATCGCTCGTTTCGTGTCTTAGGCCATCAATGTGTACTTACGATGGGGAATTGTTTAATTTGGACGATGGGGAATTGTTTAATTTGGACTCTGTGCGTGCTCTTTGAGACAGTGACCATAGACCTGCATTATATGACTGACAGACAAGAACGGTTTGACCTAAAAATATCAAAATTGAAACTACTGCGGAGACAAAGACACCTACATCTTGGTGTAGGTGTCTTCTTGGTGTAGGTGTCCACTTCTGGTAATCGTCCACATGGATCATCTCACAGTGAGTAAACGAACGCTGATCTACAGGTTGATATGATTGCCGTAATCTCCTGATGTTGATGTGTGTGTCAGGAGGAGAAGCAACGGCAGCGCGATCATGGAGACGGTGTGTCACGACCCGGCGCTGGCGTTTCGAGGGCAGTTTCTGCAGGACTTCGACAGCACACGCTGTGAGATGAGGCGGGTGAAGGGCACGGAGGACGAGTTCGTCTGCTCCTGTAATGGAGAAGAGTGTAACAACCTGCTCATCTTCCCCGACGGTCAGTTTCACAGCACACTCGAGTCACGTCAGATTTATTAATAACACAGATCAGGGCTCCAGACTCACTTTTACACTGGTTGCACTGGTGCTATCACACCAGCACACAACATCAATCAATGCATGCTGATGAAATAGTTATCTAAATCTTTTCATTTTTATATGACTTGATTACTAAATTTCACGTTCCGAAAAGAGACGACATTTTTTTTATGTCGTCTTAGCTACATTTTGAATAACTGAATGAATGCTCTGACTATTTAAGTGACTATATACTAGAGTCATGAACTTAGGCTATGTTTACACAGAACGATCTGAAGAGAAAACGCAAAAGTGGCGTTGCGTTATCACTTTTTATTCTGCGTTTAGACGAGCGTTATGGGGGGGAAATCTGCGTGCATATGGTGACGCAAAAGTGTGTGAGATTGGATGTAGTGTGCACTCCAGACGGCTAGGTGGCGATGTGAAGCACTGAGAGTGAAAGAGACGCTGACACAGTTTCTTATGTTTAATACGGTAAAGCTGCTGCTTTAACCCTCGCTGCTCTTCGCGTGTCGCTCAAAAATTCAGATTAAAAAAAAAAAATTGGCAATGAAATGCTAGATTTTAGTTTGATAATGTTTGTTATTTTCCTGTACTGGCGCATGCCTGTGACGTAAACGTGTACGCGACGCCTTCACCGTCTAGCAGACTTTTGTGTTTAGACGGGAACGCGATGGTGGAGCGTTTTTTAAGATTTTCACTCTGGAGGGTGGTTTCACTTTTTTGCGTTTTTAAGCCCCAAAAACACCGTCGCCGTGTAAACGAAAGGCACATCCGATAAAATATTTTTACGTTTTATCCCGCGAGCGTTCTCGTGTAAACAGGGCCTTAGTATTACAAAATTTATGCTGTTAAATTTACCTCAGGACATTGAAGATACCGACACACCAGCAATTGATTGCACACACTGACTATATCGTACAGCTTATGAAAACCACAAAATCAAAATTAGAATATTGTGAAAAGGTTTTCATAAGCTTCAAGCCATAATGATCAAAATTATAACAAATAAAGGCTTGAAATATCTCACTTTGCAGTCTATGTAATATATTAGTTTCACCTTTAAGTTGAATTAGTGAAATAAATGAACTTTTGCACCATATTCAGATTTGTCCAGTGTCACCTGTACACGACTCCGCCAAATCACGGAGATGCCGATTCGCACGGACTAATATTATCACAGGATCTCGCTGTTATATGAATATAGCAGGTCATTTGCAGGGGAATTTTACTTTACAAAGTACAGACGTGTCCGATTCGCATTGGATTAAGATCACACACAACCTCCACACTTATTACACATGACTAGAGGTCACCAGGTCATTAACCCAGTGTGAATAGAGCTTATGTAGAGCAGAAGCAGACGCAATATTATCTGTCAGATAATAACGTTAAAGGGGTGGTAAAATGCCATTTTTACAAGATGTAAAATAAGTCCCAAGAGTGTGTGTGAAGGTTTAGCACAAAATACCCCACAGACATTATTATATAGCATGTTAAAGTTCTCACTTTTTGAGGATTTGCAAAAACGCACCGCTTTGTGCCTGGCCCTTTAAATGCAAATGAGCTGCTGCAGAGGGCGGGGTTTCAAGAGCTTGTGCACGTGTGTGTGTTAGCAGCTGCGATTACCTCACACACACACACACACACTAAAATGACAGAAACTGTTCTGCCTTTAATGTTAAACCGGAGTCAGACAAAGATGGAGAGACTCAAGAAGAATTGACAACATGTAGAAGAACAGGACGTCTCTGAATGGTTAGTTGATGAATTTATGTTGCTGATGTGGCGTTAACTATCTTCAATTAGCATATTCTGTCATGGTAATCTATAAGGCCCTGTCCCAAATGGTGCACTTCATGTGGACTTTCGGTCTTGTGGACTTAAATTGCGCGTGCCCGCTGAGTCTACGAGTCCGTAGGCCGTCCCATTCGTCATTTTAACGCTCTGAAGTGTGCTCAGCAGCGCCCCCTGTGTACCCTTGAAGCGGTCTTCCGCATGGATGCAGGCTTTACGCACTTTAGCTACCCAGGAATCCTTGCGAAAGGCCAATCAGACAATGTGAGGAGCTTTCGCTCACGGAATATTGTTAAAGGATTAGTTCACTTTAAAAAAAACTTTTGCTGACAATTGACTCACCCCGATGTCATCCAAGATGTCCATGTCTTTCTTTCTTCAGTGGAAAAGAAATGAAGGTTTTTGATGAACACATTTCTCCATATAATGGACGTCAATGGGCCCCAAACGGGTCAAGGTCCAGATGACAGTGTCAGCGCCGCTTCAACGGGCTTTAAAACGACACCAGACGATGAATACGGGTCTTATCTAGCGAAACCATCGTCATTTAAAAAATAAATAAAAGTTATAAAAGTTTTATAAGCACAAACGCTCGCCTTGCTCTGTTCTGTGATGCGCGTTCGTGACGTCACGTAATACGCAGTTACGTTGAAAAGGTCACGCTTCACCGAGTCAGTGTTTACAAATGTGCGGAAGGAGGACCATACACACACATTCAAATGTCTTTGTGTCAGTTTATCGGTTAAAATGCCCATCTCGTGTGTGTATCCTGGTGTTGGAATATTAAAAAGCCTAAAAGAACATTTTCGTCAGGATAGAAATGTTTTACTTTTCACAGAAGCGTGACCTTTACAGCGTAACTGCGTATTACGTGACGTCACGAACGCGCATCACAGAACAGAGCAAGGCGAGCGCTTGTGCTTATAAAACTTACACTTTTTTATTTATTTTTGAAATGACGATGGTTTCGCTAGATAAGACCCGTATTCATCGTCTGGTGTCGTTTAAAGCCCGTTGAAGCGGCGCTGACACTGTCATCTGGACCTTGACCCGTTTGGGGCCCATTGACGTCCATTATATGGAGAAATGTGTTCATCAAAAACCTTCTTTTCTTTTCCACTGAAGAAAGAAAGACATGGACATCTTGATGACATCGGGGTGAGTACATTACCAGCAAAAGTTTTTTTTAAAGTGAACTAATCCTTTAACATGGCTGAGAAGAAAATATTTAAGTGTAAATATCATTATGCTTTGTATGACCTAGGTGTACATTTTACCAGTTGTTACCTACAAACATTATGGTCCTCAACCAGTGGTTGATGTCTCAAACATAAATATAAATATATATTCATATTTAATATAAACATAAATAGCTCGCTGAATAATAGGCTACGATCGCATTATGATTCATTAAATAAATTGAACCGAATCTCAGGGCTTCACTGAGTCATATGTAAATATAGAAATATAATATTTAAACAACAACCGGACCGTCTTCCTATTTCCGGCGTGACGATCGAGTCTGTCCCGAAGTGTGGACTCTGAGGAAGTGTGTCCGGAGCCATTTGGGACCGGGCCTAAACCGCTCGTATAGGAACTGTTGTGAGACACACAGTGACTTTCTGTTGCATGTGAAAAGATGGATGCTAAAGTTTGAGCTGACTCACAAATGTGCTCGACTACAGCAACTCTTCCTCTTCTCAACATGGACTGTGTTCAGGGGGCGGGGCTTATGCAAATTCTAGGGTTGCTGATGTCCTGATGGGGAGGAATGTGTAGTCCAGTCCTTTTCTTTAAAAGCAAATATCTCCCTTTGCTTTAAACTTTGAGCGTTGTAACTTTGCAGATGTTGTTTATGCTCAAACAGCAACATTACACACTAACTACAGTTAGAAAAGTCAAATCATAATCATCCACCCCTTTAAACAGTTTCTTATCTTATGTTTCTTATAATCGTAAGACTCCCGCAGGTCTGAAGTGTTTGTCTGGCTGTGATGTGCTGAAGCTTCAGACATGTGGTTTCCTCCTGTCTGTGTTTAAAGATCGTCTCGTTGTTATTTGTGTGTGTGTGTGTGTGTGTGTGTGTGTGCGCGTGTGTGTGTGTGTGTGTGCACACGTGCGGTTGTGTTGTGCTGCGCATCAACTGTGTTTACTGTAACAAGGGGCTTTTGTAGACGGAAAATCATCACTCACAATGTTTTCTTGCGTTTTTTATTTTTTCAGAAGTGTCTAGAATCTAGATTTAGGTTTGCTAAACAGGAAGCCGCATCATGTGACTGTGTGTGGAAACTTTTGTTGCAGAAAATAATCTGAGATCAATGTGTCCATCTAAATGTGTTTTCCAGTACAAATATATAAACATCCTTTAATCACGATACATTTGAGATGCAGAATGACAAATATTACGTCTGTTTTCTGAGAAACTGATCAGAATGAAGTGAGTTTATGCTTAAAACTAGAACTAATATCTGGAGTCGGAAAAATAATCTTGTTTTCCCTTTGAATTGTTTATTTTTCTGACCGGTTTGTCTATATTTTGTTACTTATTTTAGCTATTTTTACATTTTTTTTAATTTTTTACTATTTTTACATAAGTTAACATTTCTAATTTTCTGAGTATTAAAATAACTATAAAATCATTTTTAATCAATTTAAAATTCGATAATAGTATTTCAATATCATATTTGAATTTCTTTCTCTATATAATAAATGAATAAATATTATATATAAATATAATATACATTTATATGCTTTATGTATTTAAAATAAATACAATTATAAAACTCTTATTATATATAAAATTATATATGACATTTTAAATTATATGACATTTTAAATTATTATATAATTATTGTAAATAATACAATAAAAATATATAAATATATAAAATAAAATAAATTAAAATAAGAAAAAATTAAAAATTATTGTTATATAGTTAAATATATATCATTTAAATGATTAATAGATAATTTAAAAAAATGATCTTAATAAAAAATATAAAAAGACATTAAATATAGTGCGTTGTACCCATGTCCATAATTCAAAATTTAATTAATTGTTTAATTACATAAATATTGTTAATGGAATTTTTTCCTCTAAAATAAATGAATAAATACTATATAAAAGTGTGTATTAAAAAATTATAAAAGTATTATTATACATAACATTATATATATATATATTATAACATTTTAAATTGTATAATTATTGTATATAATCAAATATAAAAACAATAATTATAAAAAAAAAATATTAATGTTATATATTTAAATATAAAATTTTAAATGGGGCAAAGATTTTTAAATAGATAATTAAAAAAAAAAATCTCTTAATAAATGAATAAAATCAACATTAAAGGCATCATTAGTAATGCTGTGGTGTGTTCAGGTGCGGCTCCGGTTCCTGCCGGTCCGGATGAGCCGGCGCTCCCTGCGCTGCTGCTGGTCAGTCTGGTTCCCTCCGTGATCGCGCTGGTCCTGCTGGTCTCGCTGCTCTACTTCTACTGTGTGTGTCGACAGACCCGACTCAAAGCGCCCGCGACCAAAGGCTCGGACAGCGAGACCCGCGCCATCATCATGATCGACGACGACGACAACAGCCTGAACCACAACCTGGAGCTGCTTCCCATCCAGCTGGACTCCTCCGTCGGGAAAGGCCGATTCGCAGAGGTCTTCAGGGCCAAACTCAAACACGCCAGCCAATCCTTCCAGACGGTGGCCGTGAAGATATTCCCGTACGACGAGTACGTCTCGTGGAAAACCGAATGGGACATTTACTCCGACGCGGAGCTCCGGCACGAGAACGTCCTGCAGTTTCTGACCGCCGAGGACCGGAAAGCGTCGCGCGAGTATTGGCTGATAACGGCCTATCAGGAGCGAGGGAACCTGCAGGAGTTCCTGTCGCAGCACGTGATTGGCTGGGACGAGCTGTGCCGATTGGGCGGTTCGCTGGCGAGGGGCGTGGCTCATCTTCACTCCGACCGGACGCCGTGTGGACGAGCTAAAGTGGCCATCGTTCACCGAGACCTGAAGAGCGCGAACGTGCTGGTGAAGGCAGACCTCACGTGTTGCCTGTGTGACTTCGGCCTCAGTCTGAGACTCGATAACTACACGTCTCCTGAGGAGCTGGCCAACAGCGGACAGGTGAGAGCGGTCACATGCGCTCAATGGTTTTGAGCTCATAATGTTTTTGAGGGAACACATAATCATAAGCAACAGTCTTAGGCTGTACTTTAGGTATATAACCAGTGTTGGGGAAAGTTACTTTTAACAGTAATGCATTACTATATTGCGTTACTCCCTTAAAAAGTAACTAATTGCATTACTTAGTTACTTTTTTAGAAAAGTAATGCGTTACGTTACATTTGCGTTACTTTTTCCCCACCTGGGCTGAGCTTGTTTTTTATAACACAAAAGTTATATTTTTGGGCAAATGTAAAGACCCGTTCACAGCAAAAGTGAATAATAATCCTCAGGCTGAAGGACATGTGTACAGTAGAGGAAAGCAAACCAGCAAACCTTTCTATCTATCTATAGTCACTTTTGCTTATTTAACCGAATCATCGAAGGTCAGAAGTATGTACATTGGTCAATAAAGTGAGATTAAATGCATAAAAATTATGTTTTATTTAACATATTTAGTTATTTGGAGGTTTGCATAGTATTCTGATTCTGCATTTCACTGATTTTATTCATTTTGAGGAATATTGAATATTTCTTTGTGCAAGTGAGATAAGTAAATGCTCACATTTAGTCTAGAACTACAATAAACATCATGTTCACACACACACACACACACACACACACACACACACACACACACACACACACACACACACACACACAAAACGCCTCTGCACTTTGATTTGTCTCAACAAGAGGACAGGAGAGCTGTCAGTCAATAAATGGGAAAACAAAGTAACTTGCGTTACTTATTTGAAAAAGTAACTCAGATATTTTGTTGTAAATTTTTAAAGTAATGCGTTACTTTACTAGTTACTTGAAAAAGTAATCTGATTACGTAACTTGAGTTACTTGTAATGCATTTCCCCCAACACTGTATATAACACACAAAAAATGCAAACTGAAGAGCTCTGCGTTAGGGTTGTAACGGTATGAGATTTTCACGGTATGATAATCGTCTCAGAAAATATCACGGTATACGGTATTAAACCATCATCGGTATTAAATCATTATTATTATAATCATCATCAGCTACAATGACTCTTAAATTAATGAAACCAGATAGGGTTTTTTATTAAACAGAACCATAGATATATACAGATATATAGCCAATGCGACATCTAGTGTATATATCTACTGTATGACACAGAACAAGCAGGTTTATAGTATATAACATTTTTTGCGCTGTATATTAATCGACACGCTCGTATAGCGATTTGATTTATTGCACAGCTATATTTTAGATGTATTCATCCATCTATCAAATCGCGCATTTTACGTGACATCTGCGTTATTTTGTAAATTCCCTCAGCAACACGGCAATAATACGGCCTTAAGTTATAAATGTAACTTTATCTGCAGGGATGAGGGATGGTGTTCGCCAATATTGGAGAACATGTTCGACGCGTTCCCTCCTTTAACAGCCATTCTTCGTCAACATTTCTGGACACAACTGGGTCAGTGACGTGCCGCACTGATTTGCACTTCCAGGAGCAATAAATATATATATTTATATAAAATAGGTTTAAAATTATATATATGTTTTAATCTCACATCATTTGTCCTCCACACAGTTCATAATTGTGTAAT
This sequence comes from Phoxinus dragarum, assembly GCA_033366665.1. Lineage (NCBI taxonomy): Eukaryota > Metazoa > Chordata > Actinopteri > Cypriniformes > Leuciscidae > Phoxinus > Phoxinus dragarum. Next base: position 122,301 of record JARPMJ010001692.1, on the reverse strand, counting down.
AATTTCAAAAATAGGTAACTTTTAGACTATTAATGTGGTCAAATGTCATACGGTCAAACGGAATTCACTTAAAGTTATTTAAGACAATTGCATTTAAAATTATTTAAAATGTTTCAAAATGATAAAATTTTTCATTTGGCATATTTTTTCAAGTCTTAAGAAAAGCATATTAAAGTATCAGTAAGATAGACCTTTAAGAAATGTCATTAGTATCTAAAACAAATTGTTCCGCAAAGACACATTTTCCCTATGTCATACGGTAAAACAAAGTTTAGAAGCCATTTTGGAACTGAATATTAATGACTTAAGTCATGTGACATTGGATGACATCACTCAGAGGACCCCCTGAAGATCAGCCAAGTTGAAGGTAAGTTTAAGATTTTGCTCCTACATTTGAGGTAATTTCACCTTTTCCAAGTGTTACCATGTGTCACAGATTTGGGTGTCATATGGTCAAACGTCAAAAAAGGGTTTAATACATTTAAAATGTGAAAAAATATTGATTTACAGGTGAAATATAAAGTTTAAAAGTCAAGGTTAATGGTAAAGGTGGAAGGAGGTGGCCAAGCAACTGCCTGTTATAAATGACAAAGCATGAAACTGTCATAAAGGGCAAACAAAAAATGTCATACAGACAAACAATTTTACCGTATGACATGTTGTTATACCATATGACACAGAGCATTTAACTGAATTATTTAGTTATTTCTTAATTGTTATATCACATATATAGTTTGTACAACTAATATGAATTAATATTAACATATATAATATATTTCTGCCTATTTTAAGCATTTTTTCACATTATTACAGATGTCTCTTTCTAGTAAGGAGAGGGGTGCACATTTCCATGCAAAGCTAAGGGCATATCCTGCATCTAGAGAGGAGAACCTAGCCAAGAGGAGGGAAAGGTATAACTGTGAGAGTATATGATGACATAGTCTCTCCAGCGTGTCCTAGGTCTTCCCCGGGGTCTTCTCCCGGTGGGAGCAGATCCTCGAGCCACCTCAGCTGACCCCTCTCGATGTGGAGGAGCAGCGGCTCTACTCTGAGCTCCTCCCGAGTGACCGAGCTCCTCACCCCATCTCTGACGGATCGCCCAGCCACTCTGCGGAGAAAGCTCATTTCGGCCGCCTGTATCTGGGATCTTGTCCTTTCGGTCATGACCCACAGCTCATGACCATAGGTGAGAGTAGGAACGTAGATTGACCGGTTAATCGAGAGCTTCGCCTTGCGGCTCAGCTCTTTCTTCACCACGACAGACCGGTACATCGACCGCATTACTGCAGAAGCTGCACCGATCCGTCTGTCAATCTCCCGTTCCATCCTTCCCTCACTCGTGAACAAGACCCCAAGATACTTGAACTCCTCCACTTGAGCAGGAACTCTCCACCAACCTGAAGTGGGCAAGCCACCTTTTTCCGACTGAGGACCATGGCCTCAGATTTGGAGGCGCTGATTCTCATCCCAGTTCACACTCGGCTGCAAACCGTCCCAGTGCATGCTGAAGGTCCTGGTCTGATGGGGCCAACACGACAACATCATCCGCAAAGAGCAGAGACGACATCGTGTGGTCCCCGAACCAACACCCTCCGGCCCCCTGGCTGCGCCTAGAAACTCTGTCCATAAAAATTATGAACAGAACTGGCGACAAAGGGCAGCCCTGCCAGAGTCCAACATGCACCGGAAGAAGTCTGACTTACTGCCGGCAATGCGAACCAAGCTCCTGCTCCGGTCGTACAGGGAGCGGACAGCCCTTAGCAAAGGACCCCGGACCCCATACTCCCGGAGCACCCTCCACAGGCCACCTCGAGGGACACAGTCGAATGCCTTCTCCAAATCCACAAAGCACATGTGGATTGGATGGGCAAACTTCCATGAACCCTTACTGTTCTTTTTAAACTAAATGTTAAAAACAGATTTTTTCACAAGTTATCTCACTGTTGTAAATCTGAATGATATTGTCATGTATTACATATAGCACGTCCTATGTGTTCCTTGTACTGAAAGAGAGTTGAGTTGACTAAAAGAAATATTCATGTGTTGGTAAATATATTCTACTGTTAATAAAAGGTTCACTTGAGATGCCTTGTGTTTCTTCGAAATCATTTTGAATTGGCCTACATCAATTTATTACATTAAAAATGCAATGAAACATTGAAATTGTACTATGTCATACGGTAAAACAAAATATGTCATATGGTAAAACATTGCATTTTAAATAAAATAAAAATAGATACTTTGTTTGTTTACATGGTTCATGAAAATAATGGAGGAGAGCTAGTTTGATATACATGTATATATAACATCAAGGCATTTTTGACTAATTTCTTTTAAAAAAATAGAACAAATGTCCATAGATGACATGCTGAAGTTGTTAAAAAACAAAATATTTAGTATTTGTGGTGTAGGTGTTTACATTTCGCAACTTGTTATAGAATACTTACAGATCAACTATTACATTCATGGTTGTATTTAACTGTGTCATGAATATCAAATTTAATTTATTTCTAAAAAATCACTTCGTTTTACCTTATGACATTTTCAAGGACTGTATACAAAGAAACACATTAAAATGTCATATATTGTTATTTTTTATAAAGGGCACTAATAAAAACAAAAAATATACACATAGATTTACACAAAAAATGCTATATTTAATTTGTCCTTTCATTTTTATTTTTTTACTGTTTTGAAATTCTAAAACGTCACTGACCCAACTGGATATCCCTCTTCAAGGAAAACCCAGCGTTGCGCGTTCGTTTTTCGGATACCCAAAGTATTCCCACACTGCAGATTTTAACTTGTTTGTCAGCGGGGATAGAGATCAGAATATCCAGCCGCTGTCTCAGACATCGTCTCCGCTGCACATGTGGAGTCTGAGCAGTCAAGTGGATGGAAGTTGCGCACATGTGAGATCTGGTTTAATTTTTTCCAAAACCGGTAATAAGAAAATATTCACGATATGATAATCGTACATGTCAATATCGGGATAAACCGCCATACCGGTATACCGCTACAACCCTACTTTGCGTAAATATCAAATCGAGACTTTAGACCCACAAAAAATGGAAAAAAAAACTTAGTCAGGCAGGAATATCTCAAGCCCAACATTTTTGAGAATGACAACACTTAACATCAGGACTGAACAATATTAAAGGGCAGTGAGGCCTTAGACTGATATTAAGAGTAATTCACACAGGTGAGAGTGTTACAAGTACAGCCATTTAACAAAGGGCCAGTAATCATGGGCTGAAGGGACGCCATCTAGTGGTGAGATCAAGACCTTCAGTCAAAGCATTACAATTACAGAAGTATATACTTAGAAGAACACGCCGACTCTTTGTGACTTTAGCTTATTCCCTGTATCCCCCAGAGTTAGATAAGTCCACACACACCCTTCTCATCTCTGTGTGTGTCGTAACTCTGTCTGACGCACACACCGCTAGCCTAGCTTAGCACAAAGACTGGAGGTAAATGGCTCCAGCTAGCATACTGCTCCCAATAAGTGACAAAATAACGCCAACATTTTCCCAGAAGTAGCAGTGCTTCGCCTTCTGAGAATATAGTTCCCAGTGTGTATACGGTTATTTGTACACGCTGTGACTATACAAATCGCAACAGTTCGTGTGTGTTCCTCACGCTGGTGTGTGTTCCTCACGCTGGTGTGTGTGTGTGTGTTCCTCACGCTGGTGTGTGTTCCTTACGCTGGTGTGTGTTCCTCACGCTGGTGTGTGTTCCTCACGCTGGTGTGTGTGTGTGTGTGTTCCTCACGCTGGTGTGTGTTCCTTACGCTGGTGTGTGTGTGTGTGTGTGTGTGTTCCTCACGCTGGTGTGTGTTCCTTACGCTGGTGTGTGTGTGTGTGTGTGTGTTCCTCACGCTGGTGTGTGTTCCTCACGCTGGTGTGTGTGTGTTCCTCACGCTGGTGTGTGTTCCTTACGCTGGTGTGTGTGTGTGTGTGTTCCTCACGCTGGTGTGTGTTCCTTACGCTGGTGTGTGTGTGTGTGTGTGTGTGTGTGTGTGTGTTCCTCACGCTGGTGTGTGTTCCTCACGCTGGTGTGTGTTCCTCACGCTGGTGTGTGTGTGTGTGTGTGTGTTCCTCACGCTGGTGTGTGTTCCTTACGCTGGTGTGTGTGTGTGTGTGTGTGTGTTCCTCACGCTGGTGTGTGTTCCTCACGCTGGTGTGTGTTCCTCACGCTGGTGTGTGTGTGTGTGTGTGTGTGTGTGTGTTCCTCACGCTGGTGTGTGTTCCTTACGCTGGTGTGTGTGTGTGTGTGTGTGTGTTCCTCACGCTGGTGTGTGTTCCTTACGCTGGTGTGTGTGTGTGTGTGTGTGTGTGTGTTCCTCTCACATTGGTGTGTGTTCCTCAGGTGGGGACGGCTCGATACATGGCTCCAGAAGTGCTGGAGTCCCGGATGGACCTGGAGAACATCGAGTCCTTCAAGCAGGCAGATGTTTACTCCATGGCTCTGGTCCTGTGGGAGATCGTGTCCAGATGCAGCGCCACCGGAGGTAATGACGCCCCTCAGTAGAGTCAACATGCGACACACACACACACACACTGAATATCTCCATAGATCTGACCTGATCCCGATCCACAGATCAGTCGAGCTCAAACTGTTGGAGAAATGAAGTGTAACTCTTCTACACTAGAGCACCTCGTCTGAGTTAAAGGGTTAGTTCATCCAGAACTGTAAACTCTGTCAGTAATGACTCTCCTCATGTTGTTCCCCGTCAGACTTTCCTTCATCTTCAGAACACAAATGAAGATATTAGTGATTAAATCTGAGAGCTGTCTCACTCCTCCATAGGCTTCATCAGAACGCAGGCTTACTATTGGCCGACGCTGGTCATGTGTGTGATGCTGGCCAATAGTGAGCCTACATTCTGACGAATAGTGGAATAAAGTCGTTATTTTTGTGTTTTTTTGCACTCAAAAAGTATTCTCATCGCTTGATAAACTTATGGTTGAGCCGCTGTAGTCACTCGGACTATTTTAAACATTGTCTTTTACTAACTGTCTGGGCCGGCAAGTTTCAATTACAACAGAAGCCTATGGAGGAGTGAGACACTCTCAGATTTAATCACTAATATCTTCATTTGTTTCTGAAGATGAAGGAAAGTCTGACGGGGAACAACATGAGGAGAGTCATTACTGACAGTTTTTGGGTGAACTATCCCTTTAAATATAACATGCCTTCCTGTATTGTTTAGTTTTTTGTTGTTTAAAAGTCATTTATGTTTATTTGAATGTACATGCAGGAGGAATTGTATCATGTAAAAACCCTGATGAAACACTTCCCATAATGCCTTTCTCTAGTGATGTCCCCCGCCCTCTCTGTGCAGAGAGCTGTCAATCAAACTCGTCACATGCTGTCAGACTTTTACACATTTTAAGGTTTAATACTCATGTTTCGTGTGTGTGTGTGTGTGTGTGCAGATGTGCGGGAATACGAGCCTCCGTTCGGGAAGCTGAAGGAGCATCCGTGTGTGGAGAGCATGAAGGATGATGTGATCAGAGATCGACTGAGACCCGAGATACCGGTCAGCTGGAGCAACCACACGGTAAAGCCGAAGTGCACTTACCCTGCGTCTCAGTGTCCATACTTATCCCTCTGTGACGTCTCAGTGTCCATACTATCCCCCCGATACAGTGTGTGAGATGAGAAGTGTGTGCAGTAATCAGTTGTTCCACAAGGTGGCAGCACTGGCCTGATGTTGCTCAGCAGAAAACACAATTAAAGAGACCGTTGTTAATATACACATAATATATCAATACATTCATAAACACCATAATGTAAACATGATCATAATTGATCAACAGTAGATTTGATTTAATTCAATAACAGCCTTTTGAAGTTTAATAATCACATTAGGCCAAACTGTAATACCTATGATTAAGACTTTCGTGTGTGTGTGTGTGTGTGTGTGTGTGTGTGTGTGTGTGTGTGTGCAGGGCGTTCATCTTCTGAGCTCCACCATCGAGGAGTGCTGGGATCACGACCCCGAGGCCCGACTGACGGCGCAGTGCGTCGTGGAGCGCTTCAGTGACATCATCAGCTCTGACATCATCACCAGCACAGGGGATTCTGGGAGCGACGACAAGTAGAGCGATCACCTGATCACGGACGTTCAGACACACGCGTGACACGCGCACTTTACAGGAACATGAACATGTCCACGCGTCCAGAGGATTATATCCAGCTAAACTGCAGAAGACGACGCTCTTCATCAGCGTTTCTGTCTCGGCTTCCAGAACAAACATCAAAACACTCTTACATCAAGATAGTAATTTACTCAGCATAAAGTCTTGTTTTCTGAAAAATGCATCAAAATTAATAAAAAATGTCTGATAATAGGGTCCGAAAAACAAACTTAATGCAAAGAAAAACGACAATCTTTGGCAGATTTTTGTTCTTGTGAAGCATCAATTTTGCTAAATTTTGATGCATTTCTCAGAAAACAAGATTTTATATCTTGTCTTTATGTTTCTCCAGTAAATGTATTTTGATGTAAGAGTGTTTAGATGTTTGTGCTGGAGAACGACAGACGTGTGACACGCGCACTTTACAGGAACATGAACATTTACACGCGTACAGGAGATTATATCCAGCTAAACTGCAGAAAACGATGTTCTTTCTCAGTGTTTCTGTCTCGGTTTCCAGTCCAAACATCTAAACACTCTTACATCTACATGCATTTACTGGAGATTCACGACGACTGAAGATATTAAGTCTTGATTTCTGAAAAATGCATCAAAATTAATCAAGAAAATCTGCTAATAGAGTCAGAAAAATACATAATTCAAAGAGAAAATGATTATTTTTCTGACCCGATTGGCAGATTTTTGTTCTTTTTTTAAACACGAACTCGCTCGATTTTGATTTATATCAACTTTATATCTTTGTCTTTGTGTTTCTCTAGTAAATGTGTCCTGATTTAAGAGCGTTTAGATGTTTGTCCTGGAAAACAAGACTTCTCTGCAGTGTATGAACTAATATTCAGTATCAAGAGCACGTGTGTGATGTCCGTTGCTCGTTATGTCTCATTATCATTAAGCTTCAGGGAAAATATGCTTCGCTGACGTCAGGAAACACGGAGGAAGAGGAAGTGAGGTCATATCTGGATGTGAACAATATTCAAACGCAAAGGATTCTGGGACATGTGAACTCTGCAAGAACAACTCTCTGTGAACTTACAGTATTATAAAGCCACACAAACCTTCATGTTCAGGATTATAAATCAGATCAAATCCAGCTGATTAAGTGTTAATTATAGGAAAATGCATGAATTAACCAAAGATGATCCGGATTAAGAGATGAAATATGAATTCTGCTGTATTGAGAGACTCAGGTGTTCGTTTATTAATGTGAAATATTTGACACGCGTGCCTTACAGAGCAAAGACTGATGCACATCTCATTTAAATGTTGATGATCAGTTCATATCTGTTAATGACTATATGAAATATCATCAACATCCAGTTTATAAAAGCAACAATTATAAAAGAAAAAGCACTTTTTTTGTATTACATATAATCATTGTGTAAATGTATCTGTCAGTGTGTAAACTCATAAAATCATTGATTATTTGTGAATGTTATTGTGTGTTATATTGTAACACTGTGAAGCTGATGCTTTAAATCAACATGAAATCAAATTTGATTTACTTAATTAACTTTTAAGAGCAATTAAATTAAGTGCAAATTAATCTTCAGAAAAAACACAACCTCTTATTTTTCACGTAGAGACACCTGATGGAGAAAATTAAATCAATATATCAAATTATTGAAGTAAATTGAATTAAAAATACCGTTTAATGTCTATTTTAAGTCAAGTCTCATTTATTTATATAGCCCTTTCTACTACAACGTAGACCAAAGGACTGTACATCTAAAAACAAGAAAAAACATACAGCAATGACAGAGTCAACAATTAAAAGAAACAGAATACAAATGCGTTTTCACACGAATTTTAAAAACATCAACTGACGGTGCAGATCTAATATCAGGGGGAAGAGCATTCCACAGTCTAGGGCCAGCGACTGAAAAAGCACGATCCCCTTTAGTTTTAAGACGAGTTCTTGGTACAAAGCAGTAAACAATTAAAGGACCTTTGGGATCTACCAGAGTTCATAAGCACCAAGTCCTTGATATATTCCGGGCCCAACTCGTGAACAGCTTTATAGACATATATCAAACTCTTATACTGTATCACAGGCGCGCTGGAAGCTGTTTCGTGCGAGGGGGGCTGGGGGGGGGTGGTTAGAGTTAGGGTTTCTACTTTTCTTTGTAGAAAGTCTCTTTTTAAAAGATTTTTGTTTTGTATAAATAGCAACGCTATCTTAATTTAGTTTTTTTTAAACAACCAATTGCCTGTATTTAAATATGTATAGCCTACTGAATCTGAATTGCGATCTAAAGAGCTCAAACAGCTAAGGATAGCTCCTGTGATATCATAGGATTAGTTTGAAAAGCTAGCTGTCAATCATCTCAAATGATCGTGACCATAAGGCTGTGATGCCGTTCCTGTGTCTACGCTTCCATTCTAAACCTCATCTGATTCAAGAAGCTAATAAATGCAGGATTCATTTGTTCAATAGTTGTTGTTTTTTATTTAATATTGAAAGTAGAAAAATCGAGCTGAGCTCTTGTCTTTCGGGGGGTTTTTTTGGAATAAAAAAATAAAAAGGACATGTTTTCTAATTTTTCTACTTTCAATATAGGCCTATTAGGTCTATCGTTTTAAACGATTAAACGAATGATATAGCTACACGGACGGATTGTCTAAATCCATGTAGGGCCTATCATTTGTTCAGTCGTTTTTTTTATTTAATATTGAAAGGAGAAAAAGGGTTGCTTTATCATTTTTTTCTTCCAAAAATACGAAAAACAAGAATCCAGCTTGATTTTTATAGTATAAAAATAACCTTATAAGGTAATTTTTCGACCTCAGAACGAAAAATCAAGCTAAATTCGTTTATTATTTTGTCTACCTCAGAACGAAAAATCAAACTGAATTCTTGTTTTAAAGGAACCCCTTTTCTATTTTTTTCTGCTTTCAATAGGCCTAAATAAAAAACGACTGAACGAATGATACACGGATTATGCTAGTAAAGAAAGATAGCCCATAGCTTCATATAAAACGCTAAATAGGCATATATCAAAATCTTTTGTTGACTTAAAACTATTTTAAACTGCGACCGGAATATTATTCAAATACTCGATTGTGTTTTAAAGCGAGTAGCCTAGTATTAATCAATAAAACATTTTTAATGTAGCTTAAAGCTAATGTTACCTGTTGCTATAATGCACCTGCTGCAGAAGCTATTCTACAATACTTTTTTTAAAAATAATTCGCATTTAAAGAAGACATATTTAGTTTCATATTTACGTTTAAATATTATAGGCTAGTGTTATTTTTTTTTAATCAATGTTGATTATGAAAGTAAGATTGCAGCATGAAAAATATATGATACATCATGAGATGCAATATTTCAGAAATCAGAAATGCGTTTCTGCTGCTGCTTATTGCTAGCCATGAGTCATGACCAAACGAGTAGGCTTGTTTGACATGAGCAAAATCTGCGCAGAACCGATCGGTGATCACCGCGAGATGCATGCCGGTTACCCCCAATTTCCACCAGATGCGTTACGGCTGCGTTACGTCTCGCGCACGGCGGCGGAGTCAATCGGTTTCCATTAAAGTCAATGTGTGTATTTCCACTGAATGCAGAACAGCTGCGTTCCGACTCCGGCGATCCGCAGCCCTCCGGAGCTGATACGCAGAGCTTCTATTTTTGCCGGATGCCGGAGAGCTCCGCAGCACTACAGGGCAGAGTGCGCAGGACAGGAAGTCGAGCAAAAAAACAGAACAAACCAAAACAAAATAAAATATCCGTTTAATTTTCAAAATAAAATACACCGTGATCATGGTGGATCATATTTGGCGGAAAATATGATGATCATTGCGGAAAACTGTTCCTGGTTTGGTGGTTCTGTTTATTGAAACTACATATCGCGCGATCACACGTGAATTAGCGAGATCTCGTTGGTCCTCGGCCGCAGGCGTTCTGCAACAAATCCGGACCTGGTGGGTATTGACGGACGACGGAACACGGAGCTGTCACGCAGCTGAGCCGTTACGCAGCCGTTACGCATCTGGTGGAAATTGGGGGTTAGAAATGTGTCCGACTGCGTTCCGCCTGGCTCTGATGTCATGCTGACGTATGTCAAAAATCTCTCGCGAGCGCAAGGCACACCTGTCGGATTCTGCAGTCGAGCGCAGTTGCTCTCCACCGACTGCGCGGTTCAAAAGCATGATGGGAAACGACTTGCTGACGACACAGCTTAATGCTCATTGGTTTAAACAACCATGATGTATTGTTCTCTTTTAAAATGTTTGATATTAAAACTCTGATATCATGTTTTATGTGTATAAATGATCTGTGAATATTCCCAAACTCTCTGACAGTGCGATCTCTATATGGATTATGTGATTATGTAATTTATATATATATATATATATATATAAACACATGTATTAAAGAAAAAAAAAAGATTGATAAACACGTATTTGGAATGGGATTATATAGCCTAACAAGTGCTTTGGGTGTCTTGTTCATTATATTTATTTTCATATTTAAGCAACAGAACTTAAATTACATCCAGTTTATTAGCAACATGTGCACGAGCGTGAATCCCGTGAATCCCGCGATATCCATCTTTGATCTCACAGGTGTCAGATCCACTGCGAGAAGAGAGAACTGTCTGGCTTGCCTGCGCTTTTTTCACTCCTCCCATCACTGCAGCCGCCTACTCTCGCATACATTTCAGGCGAGGCAAGGCGCATCTCAAACAAGCCTATCGTGAGCGAGGTGACGTGAGTCACGTGACGGTGACGAAAGCACGTCATGAGGAGTAACGTACTCGGTTACTAACGTAACCTCGGTTCTCTCTAGGAGAGGGAACGAGTACTGCGTCGATTAGCGACGCTACGGGAAAGATATTTCTTTGTCGAGATTGAAGCCTAAAAATTAATCCTTAATTTTGTAATATGTAAAACGCTTTTCTGTAGCATACAACCCTAGGCGGAGCAATATCGCTCGCCCATTGGCTGCTCCGCCAGAAAAGCACAGCCTATGCGAGGCCAGTGACGCTGACCAATGAGGGTGCTTCGCGCCCTTCTGCGTCATCTCCCGCCGAAACAGGCGTGGCCTAGGTCTATAAATACCAAGCATAGCTGCTTCCACTCCGATTTTCGTCACAGAAGCGACACAGCGTGGGCACGCACGGCATGAGACGCAGTACTCGTTCCCTCTCCTAGAGAGAACCGAGGTTACGTTAGTAACCGAGTACGTTCTCTTACGTAGAGTTCTCTCTTACTGCGTCGATTAGCGACGCTACGGGAACCCCTGTAAGACGCCGTGCGTGTTCTTGGACCGACACAGACACCCAAGGGCGCGCGCACGCGCCCCGGCATGCCAGAGCCTACACCAAGAGTATATAGGGAGAGCGGCTAGAATAGCATCATCCCTTTATAATAGGGCCCCTAAGGGCATAATAACATATATATGTAAATATAGATATATATGGGGGGGTAATAGCATGCTCATGGGACACATTGTCAGTGAGTGATGCTTAAACATTTTAGTTTAAGGTGACCTGGGCCGCCGTGCGGGGCAGGAACACTATACCTGGTCTTAGACCGAGAGCAGTTTAGCCTGCAACGCAGGAATCTCTATAGGTTATAGAACCTTATAAATGTAGACGGGGAGGCCCTGCCTGCCGCCATACAAATATCTTGCAACGAGATTCCGCTATACCAAGCCCACGACGAGGCCATGCCTCTCGTAGAATGTGCTCTGATGCCCAGGGGGCATTCCAAACCTCTAGATAGGTAGGCTAGCGCAATGGCATCCACTACCCATCGAGATAGGCTCTGTTTCGTCGCAGCACGTCCTTTAGAGCGCCCACTGAACGAAACGAAGAGCTGCTCCGTCTGTCGAAAAACAGCGGAGCGGGACACGTAAGCTCTTAATGCCCTGACCGGGCAAAGGAAGCTATTTCCGTCCTCAGAGGCTGGCAGAGCCGACAGGGAGATGACCTGAGCCCTGAACGGTGTGTTGAGGGACTTAGGTACATACCCATGCCTCGGTTTCAACACGACGATAGAGTCGTTGGGCCCGAACTCCATACAAGAGGCTCTTACTGAGAGCGCTTGCAGATCCCCCACACGCTTCACTGAAGCGAGAGCCAAAAGAAACACGGCCTTGAGAGACAGGTGTTTCATGTCAACTGAGTGAATAGGCTCGAAAGGGGCCCCTTTCATAGCGTTTAACACTGTAGAAAGGTCCCAAACGGGGACTGAAGGAGGCCTTGGAGGATTTAACCTTCTGGCTCCTCTAAGGAAACGTACCACCAGGTCGTTTCTGCCCAGTGCATGGCCAAGCGTCGGATTGACGAACGCTGATATGGCTGCCACATAGACTTTGAGCGTGGATGGGGTTCTTCCCTTATCCAACAGCTCCTGCAGGAAGGAGAGAACCTCCGTTTCCCCGCACTGAAGGGGTGATAGACCTTGGTCTGAACACCAGTCAGAGAACACCGACCATTTGGAAGCGTAGAGCCGTCTAGTAGACGGGGCCCTAGCCTGCTCGATCGTGTCTAACACTCCTCTTGGGAGTTTAGCGGGTACCCGTTTATGGCCCACACATGAAGGGACCATAGCTCCGGGTGAGGATGCAAAATCGAGCCCCTGGCCTGCGAGAGAAGGTCCTTCCTCACTGGGATCGGCCACGGAGCAGTACTCTTGAGCTGCATCAAGACTGGGAACCAAGGTTGATTCGTCCAGTATGGTGCGACAAGAAGCACTGAGCATCCGCTTTTTCTGATTCGCTCGAGCACTTGAGGCAGGAGTGAGACAGGGGGAAAAGCATAGAGCGGACGGCGGGGCCAGACTTTGGCCAGCGCGTTCGTGCTCTTTGAAAAGAATTCCGGGCAGTGAGCGTTTTCCTGGTTTGCAAACAGGTCTATCTCCGCTCTGCCAAACTTTTTCCACAGCAGACGCACTGTCTGTGTGTGTAGGGACCATTCTCCTGTTGGAACCTTGTTCCGTGAGAGTCTGTCTGGTCCTACATTCAGGCGACCAGGCACATGGATCGCTCTCAGCGAGCGCAGGTTGTGCTGGGCCCATACCAGTATGCGTTCCGTCATCCTGAAAAGGTTTCGGGATCTCACGCCACCCTGGCGGTTTATATAGGCTACTACCGACGTGTTGTCCGAACGGACTAGGACGTGGTGTCCCTTTATCCGAGGACGGAAACGCCTCAGCGCTAAGTCCACTGCCATCATTTCTAGGCAGTTTATGTGCGGTAGTTCGGCTCGTTCTGCCCATTGGCCAAAGAACGGTCTGCCTTCGAGCAGTGCTCCCCAGCCTGAGGTGGACGCGTCCGTGGACACCACCTTCAGGCTCGAGGAAGTCCCCAGGCTTACACCTGACCGGTACCAGTCTGACGCTCTCCATGGTGTCAGGGCTGAAACGCATTCCTGATTGACCTTGAGGCGACAACGACCGTGAACCCATGCTCGGCGCGGTACGCGCGCTTTTAGCCAGAACTGCAGTGGGCGCATGCGCAGCAGGCCCAACTGTAGAGCTGTCGATGCTGCGGCCATGAGGCCTAGCATTTTCTGAAACCTCCTGAGCGGCACTATATGACCGCTGCGGAAGGATTTCGCCATCCGCAGGGAGTTTCGCCTGCGCTGTGATGACAGTCGAGCTGTCATAGACAGCGAGTTCAGCTCCAGTCCTAAAAAGGAGATCCTTTGACTGGGAAACAGTGAACTTTTCTCCCAATTGACTCTCAGACCTAAGCACTCGAGGTGATCGAGAATTAGGGTCTTGTGGCGGATGAGTTCTGAAGGTGATTGAGCTAGAATCAGCCAATCGTCCAAATAATTCAGAATTCGAATGCCGCGGAGTCTCAGGGGTGCCAGCGCCGCGTCCATGCACACTGTAAATGTACGAGGTGCTAGAGACAGGCCGAATGGCAGGACTGTGTACTGATATGCCTGGCCCTCGAAGGCGAATCTCAAAAATCGCCTGTGACGTGACGCAATTTGTATGTGAAAATACGCGTCTTTCAGATCTATTGCCATAAACCAGTCTCCTCGGCGAATCTGCGCGAGGATAGCTCTGGTCGTGAGCATTCTGAACTTTCGCTTTGTCAGCGCTTTGTTCAGATGCCTGAGATCTAAAATGGGTCTGAGACCCCCGTCTTTTTTCGGTACCAGAAAATATCTGCTGTACAGACCCCCTTCGCTCTGAGCTTGAGATAAAGGCTCTATGGCCCCTTTGCTCAATAGCTTCGCTATTTCGGCTCGAAGTAGATGTGCTACTTCTGTTTTCACCGTAGTTTCGACTTTCTCCGTGAAACGGGGAGGGCGTCGATGAAACTGTAGCGAATAGCCTCTTTTTATAGTCTCTAGCACCCATTCTGAGACCCCGGGAAGTCTTTCCCATGCATCTGCACGTGTGACTAGGGGTTGAATGTAATCTGGGCCCTGGTCGCGAAATTGCGGCGACACGAGAGCAACCGTGTGCTGTGACATGGACGCCGTGGCGTGTGAGGCGGAGGGCATGTTTAACACAGTATGCATCCCGCGCGCGCTCGGCTCTCTGTGTCGAGAGAGAGCGTGCGGAACGAGTCCCGTAGGGTTCGTTATGTTTGTGAATAAACGTGGGCGCTTGGTGGCGGGCACATTTATAACACCGGGGACACTGTGTTTGTGTACTGACTGATCGTTCGTTAGTTTCGTTTTTACAGAAACCGCGGAACGTGCAGTGTGTAGTGGTTGTGGGCACTTGGCAGTGGGCACGCTTACTACATGTAAAGCACAATCGATCTAAGTCGATTTTATGTGTGCAAACCCTGTGTTGAACGGGGTTGTGTCTGTGTGAATGAATGGGCACTGGGTGGGCATTGCAGTTACACACATTACACCATCGGCCTTGGCCGGGACACCAGAAAATAAACTCTTTTTTAGATTTATCTGGGTCGCCGTGAAAACGGCGTTTGTGTGCAGGCAAACGGGCTTTACGGCCGGTTTGTTGGCTGCTGAGTACACTGGTACAAACACGGAACTTAGGGCTGTACAAGCGGGGATTTTGGGTGGAAGTCCGGCCGCAGCGGGACCCGAACACCGTCTTTTTCCTAGCAGGGCTAGGATGGCGCCGAGGCCTCGGGCTTGAGTACGATCTTAGGCCGAGGACCACGCGGTGGCGGGCGGCGTCCGGCGGAGCGAGACCGTGGTCTCTCTCGGGCCTGTTGCTGCTGGGCCGGTGCGGCGGGCGCGGGGCGCTGCTGAGTTCGGGCAGGCGGCTGTTTCGGGCGGCCTGTTGCGGAACTGGAGCGCTTTGGCAGGAAATGTCTCATGGCCTGCGAAGTCTTCTGCACCTCAGCGAATCGGTCCGCGAAGTCCTTCACGGAAGATCCGAAGAGGCCAGTCGGTGAAATGGGAGCGTCGAGGAACGCAGAGCGCTCTGACTCCGCCATTTCAGAGAGAGTCAGCCACAAATGTCTCTCGGAAACAGTAGCTGAGGCCATAATCCTCCCAATGGCGTGTGCGGCGGACTTTGTAGCACGAAGAGCTAGGTCTGTGGCGCTACGTAAGTCCGGAACACTGATCGCGCCCGGGCCTTCCTCGTCTAGCTTGCGGAGGAGGTTGGCCTGGTGGATTTGGAGGACCGCCATGGTGTGCAGCGCCGATGCAGCTTGTCCGGCGGCGGCGTACACGCGGCCGTTCAAAGCTGATGACGTGCGGCAAGCTTTGGATGGTAGCACTCCCTTAGCCCGCCGTCCAGCAGAGGGTGGGCAAAGGTGAGTCGCTACGGCCTCCTCGACCGGAGGGAGAGCATGGTAGCCTCTGTCTCAAGCACCGTCCAAAACGGAGAATGCTGGCGAGGCAGAAGTACGCACTCTAGCTGAAAATGGCGCCTTCCACGATTTCGCTACCTCTTCATGAAGCTCAGGAAGAAATGGGGCGTGTCTGGAGGGTGGCGCAGCGCGCTCCCCAGAAAGGAAGCAGCCATCCAGCCGGTTGAGAGCAGGTTGTTCGGGGCGTCGACCAATCGAGGCCGAGCCTCGACACGGCCTGTGTGAGCAGACGCATCAGCTCTGCTTCGATGCTGATCTTCCCTCCTCGGCGTTCCGGAACGGCGGGGGAGGTCCACAGAGCTCGCCCATCCCTCGCTCTCCGAAGCGAGAAGCGAACAGCAGTCGTCATCCCCCTCAGATGCGGCTAGCTGGTCGTCGTCCATGACAGACAAAGCGGCGGGCTGCGGCTTTTGTTCGTCGAAGAGCGACTCCAGCGAAGCGGAGAGAGGAGCTAGCGGCGGCGGCGAGCTCCTCGTGGCGGGGGGTTCCGGAAGCGCGGCGCTTTTTACGCTGAGCGCGGCGCTTTTTACGGCGCGGCGCTACAGGGGGTGGGTTAGCAGCTTCGGTGAATGATGCCAAGGCGAGTCCGCAGAGTCGCGATGGGCATCATGTCGCAATGATGGCAGCCGCCATCACCGAGAGCGATAGCTGCATGATCCTCGCCCAAGCAGGAAACACATAGCTCGTGGTGGTCCCCGTCGATGAGCGCAGCTCGGCAGGAGCCGCAGGAAACACGAGACATCTTAAAAAAGACGCTCGTTGCTCTTTGTGAGAAAAAGTGTGTGACGCAGTAGGCGAACACACACACAAAACACACACAAAGTGATAAAAGGATATATCCACGCCGGAGAAGCGCAGCAGGGAACGGCGGCTGAAGGCGGCGATGACCAGCGGCTTCAGGTAAGGGCTCGTCCTGCTGAGGTGCTGTATCAGACGGCTGTGGTGGCTCGAATCCGGTCCTACGATGCGTGTAGCTTCGTGAAGTAAAGAAAATCGGAGTGGAAGCAGCTATGCTTGGTATTTATAGACCTAGGCCACGCCTGTTTCGGCGGGAGATGACGCAGAAGGGCGCGAAGCACCCTCATTGGTCAGCGTCACTGGCCTCGCATAGGCTGTGCTTTTCTGGCGGAGCAGCCAATGGGCGAGCGATATTGCTCCGCTTAGGGTTGTATGCTACAGAAAAGCTTTTTACATATTACAAAATTAAGGATTAATTTTTAGGCTTCAATCTCGACAAAGAAATATCTTTCCCGTAGCGTCGCTAATCGACGCAGTAAGAGAGAACTCTACGTAAGAGAACCGTTTTTATCCACTCACTAATATTAAAATAATTAATAATTAGTTTATATCTTATCCACTGCCCATTATTTTAATCCAATATAAAACACAGTATGTTATGTCAGTCTATTTTAATTAATTTATTTTGTGTCACGTTTAAAAAAAAAAAAATTCCACAGCTCCCCACCAGGGGGGCTGACGAGGGGGGCTGCAGCCCCCGCAGCACCCCCCCTTCCCGCGCTACTGCTGTATCAGATATTTCACAGGGAGACAATGAAGCCTTTTCAAAACTTGAGTAATATGCTCCCTTTTCTTAGTACCAGTAAGGAGCCTCGCTGCAGCGTTTTGAACCAGCTGCAATCTTGAGAGATTGACTCATTCCTACATATAGAGCATTACAGTAATCCAAGCGTGTGGAGATGAATGTGTGAATCACTGTTTCCAGATCAGGAACAGACAAGAAAGATTTCATTTTCGCAATAGTCCTTAACTGATAAAAACAATTTTTAACCACATTTTTAACCTGATGGTCAAACATAAGAGCAGAGCCAAAATTGACACCTAGATTTCTTATTTTAGGCTGAACATATGTTTCCCATATACCTAGAAAATCGGTTAAACCACTGTCCGCCTTCTTCATCCCAAACACCATAACTTCAGACTTGCTGGCATTTAACTGCAAGCAGTTTTGCTGTAACCAACTAGTCACCTCCTTTAAACAAGCAACCAGGGATAAATTCGGGCTTGATCCTCCAGCTCCAATCGGTAAATAAATCTGAATGTCATCGACATATAGGTGATAAAATATTCCATATTTCTTGAATATTTGGCCTAGAGGCGTTTGCACGCGGGTGTAGCCTATATACACCAGGGTGAAGAATAGCTGTGGAAACTCCCTTGGAAGATAGAAGGGGCGAAGGGAGATAGACAGTAGCTCGAGGTCAGGAGTACAGATTTCCTCTCGAACAGTAACGGTGTTACAGTACCTCTCATTGATGTAGAAGCAGATTCCTCCCCCAGTGGATCAAGTTACAACAGAGAATGTCTAATAGGAATCCAGGGACGGACTGGGACTAAAAAACGGACTTTGACCTGGACTTTGACTAGGCCCGGCCCAAAGCAATCGGCGCGCGGAAACTCGTCAACAACAACAATAACGCCTGGCATGAGTGTCACAAGACTTTAATTGTGGCTCATGATACTATATCATCCAAATTATAGCAATAGCACTGATGTTGACTAGATGTTGTGTTAAAAGCATATTATTCTAGATTAACTTGAATACTAGCCTACATATAGCCTAAATGGAGGTCTCTCAACACACTGCAGTCCTGTGTAAAAAACCTCTAGGCTGTGACTGTCTGACTTGGGGTGCTTAAAGTAATTTAAAGTTGAGCTGGAGTGGGTGTCTTTATCTGCTCTTGGTCTAAGCTCAACCTGAATAAACAAATGATGGAATGGATAAAAAAACAAAACAAAAAAAAAACAGGTTTTATTCCATGCTGTCTTAAAATTAATTTATTAACTTAATAATCTTAATTAATTTATGCAGTAATTAATCTTACTGCACACATAATAATACAACATCTAAATGAAAATACACCATTACAAATGTAACTTCTGTATTCAAAATCTTCAAAGTTTGTTAGCATTAACTGTAACGTTACCAACATTTTTAAAAGTAAAAGCATATTTCTTAATATTAGCTACTGCATGTGGCATTTTACAGCTAAAATGTTGAACTTTAGCTGTTTTAACTACTGTAATCATTAAAAATGTAGCAACCTGAATATCACTTCCTAACATCATCCCTAGCAAGTAACTTTCTTTCTCCTCTCATGTTCCATACTTGCCCTGGATCTACCTGTGGAACAGCTGCACCTTTCTGTCCCTCGTCATGTTGGCATGTTGCTGCACAGCTGTCTGGCTCACTTCTTCACTGCTGCTAATGTTTAACTGTGAGGTGCTGCTGCTGGCTGTGCTGCTAAATATATATATCCATTCCAGATCACACAGATGGCCAGTCCGCCCCTGTGGAATCCGTAGACGGGCTCTGGTTACAACCATGGTTACAACCACTTCAAGTTACGCCCACTTTCTTTATTCCCTAATCCCTTCACTCAGCCAGCCCTGAGCACAGGCAAATTTTCAACACTTTCTACGCCCTCGCTGTCCAGCTGAGCCCAGCCCACACACAGTAGGCTATATATAATCTCGACTCTCACTCCAGTTCGAATGAAACTACGAGACGGCTGGGGAAAGTAAATTCACGCTTTTGTGTTTCTTTCTCAGACTGGTATGCTATATTTGGCTTCCTGTTGTAGCCTATAGCCTATGTTTTTGAATTCCAACATTGGACATATTCAGATATGATTTCCTCGGACGGGATTTTATCCGGTGGTCATACGGGATAACTGCATTTGTGTTCAAGCCCGTTCTGGAGGTTCTGCGTTATCTGCGCTTCTTTAAACTGCGCAGATAAATAGTGTTTCTCGTTATAATGGGCTGAGAAAAGAGGACTGTAGAAGAGCGGTTCCTGTTGTTGCAATGATGGCAGTTTCTGTTCTGCTGGCTATGTTTCTGTGTTACACGATCTCATGGAGCGCCAATATCAACTTCTATGGAGGTGAGTTCAGCTCAACTGATGCAGGAAATAATAAGAACTAGAATGAAATCTCCGTTTGAGACACAGAGAAAAAGGTTAGGTTACTCGCATAAAAAGCTGTTTTAAAATTCAAATAAATAGGCCTAATACAAATGTTAGCTAAACTTTCGAGTTTGCATCCATGTTATTTAAAATTTCAGCCACCAAATTTTTGGCTGTCGTTTTACATTTAGTAAGTGAATATAGTTCTTATTCGATCTACGCCATTAATGGCCATGTTGTTGACATTAATTGACAAGCGAGGCAGGGTCGGTATTATCGCTGTATTATTATTTTTTTAAACAGCGCGATGGTGTGTTGTGTAATCAGTGGTGTAGTCTACGTGATACGCAGGTATACGCCGTATATACCCACTAGGAAATGCCAAGTATTTCCGTATACCCACTAAAAAAAGCGTGAGGATACGTAACAACTTCGTTTTGTGACAGAACTTTAACACTTTCATTCATAAATTCACCGCGTCTGTGTTTGCAATGGACACAGATCAAATCGCGTGAATATTAAAAACTCAAAGAGACTGCAGTTGTTCAACGCGTCTCTGGGAATGAGCGCTCAATGTGTGCTCTACTACACACACACACACACTGAAGCAAGCGCGTGCTTGTGTCAGCGCTTCACTGTAGCTATGAGGACATGATGTAGGCTACACGTGACACATGAACTTCATCACAGAGCTGCTATGAGAGTCACTTCATGAGAATTTCACCATTTCATTTGATAAAACTATCGTCATTCATTCGTATCATACACACACAGAAACTGTAATGTCTTTACGACAACCTGTCAAAATAAAAGTTCGGTATAAACTCAAAGAAATTATGAAGGAAATTGCACAGTAAAATGTAGGCTACTGTCAAATAATAATAATGATGAAATCTATTAAAACTTATTTTAAAAAGGAATATCACACAAGTTTTCATACATGTTTTAATTTAAACAGTAAACTTGCCAAAACAATGACACAATTTTCTTTCAAAAGCACCATTTCTAAAAGTAAATTTGTATTTGTGCCTATAATGTTTTATTTTTATTTTTTTTATTGTCAGCTGATAAAACCTGTCCTTCAGGGACCATATTCATATAACATCTAAGGCTAAATGTAGCTCTTGACTGGCTGAGTTAAATGGTGATTAACACTAAACAGTAGAAAATCAGTCCAGTCTCCTCAGCTGTAAATGTCATTGGCTGTTAAAGTCTTGTGTTGCTTATAATAAATTGACATGTTGATAACACTTAGTCTCATAATGCTCTCAATTACATGTCGTTGCATAGGCTACTGTATGCATTAGTGAGTGTGGTGGTGCTTATGGGGCGATGAGACGGGTGAGACGGGTTATTATGAGACGGGTTAGGCGGGGTGGGGGGGTCACAGTATACTCACTACAAAAAACTAGACTACACCACTGTGTGTAATACACTGCTGTTCTAACAACAGCAAGAAGAAGTTAGTTTTTATGCGATACCGACTGTCAGAAAACGTGAAGGGAAGGAGACAGAGGAGTTGAGCCAGCGCAGGAGAGACTTGTGGCTTGATTTAATATTTACTCATTTGGATAAATATAGGCTACACAAGATAGGCATTCATTTTTCTCAAGAAAAAAAACAACTCACCTAATGTAAACATACAGAGAGAGATATGCGTTTTTTTATAATAATAACTTTAATGATATAAGTAAAAATATAATATGTAATAAAGTACACATATTTAGCAAAATACTCTCTATAGCTCTCACTTTTAGCCTCTTCATATCTTTCACATCTACTGCAGTCAGATTCACCGTGTTCACTCTGAAGGAATCTCAACATGGCTGGGCACTTGTAATGACACATCAAGGATGATAAGAGAAATAAAAGCAGGTTTATAACGTGCCCCATTGAAGTCAATAGGGTGCAAATTTTAAAAAGAGGATAACACAGTGTAGGCAACACCGATTTTTGTCGTTGTTCTCTGTATTGACAGCACTCCAAATTTACTAAAAATTGAGCTCAATGTTAAAATTCTCCTTTAAACTGTCTGGACACTGTCAAAGTTCTCAATGCTTCGGTTTGCATGTAGGGACCCTCATTATGCTGCCGTGTTAGTGTGGGGCTATTTTGAGCCTTGTTAGTGGTATTAACAAGCGATTTTTATTTGTCATTACTCTATGCCCCATATACTAGCGTTATACTAGCGTTATAGGCTAAACTGTTTTTAGAGATAAAACTATTTACATTCGATAATCATGAAATCAAATCTCAGATAACGGTTGACTAGGTAACAATGTGTAATTAGACCAAAGGTTCATTTTGCGCTGGAGTTCTCCTTTAATGAACAGTCAAGTCAAACTGTATTTTATGGGTTGTTAACGTGCACAGGGGCCTGGTGGCTAGAGCCACTGCCCTTCTGCCGTCATCAGCTGAGGTGCCCCTCTCGCCCCCTCCCTAACCCTCCAGTCCAGAGGATTCCCATAACAACTTTGTTATCGCTCCGCTAAAGATCCACTGATTCTGCTAATCCGCTCCGTGTTTTCCTGCTCGCTCCGCTGAATTCTATTCTGAAACTGTCGCAGGAGAGCAGGAATGCTGATCGTGAAATTCGAGCATTCCTCTTCCTGCGCTCTCCGCTGCATCACTCACAGACAGCATTCCTGCTCTCCTACGACAGTTTCAGAATAGAATTCTTCTGTCGTCCATTGACCGGTCGATTACAAATTACAATCCACATTACAGACAGTGGTTGATCCACGAAATTAGTATTTTGGTAATTTGTTTTTGTATTTCTGTCGGTAATGTTTTGCTCCTGGTCTTCTAATAGTGCTAACAACTTGTGCAACATATCCATGTTCTTGGAAGAAATTTAGGATTCTTGTTCAATCAAATAATTTAACCTGATCTAATATAATATACATAACACTAACAAATAAATAAAACACAAATAAATAAATAAATAACATTTTCTGTTGTCGGCAGATTTTGTAGACAAAAAACAATGCCTTCACAAAATTAGAAGACAGAGTTAGAAAGCCCATTCAACATTGCAAATTGATTCAAAGTTCTAGAAATCCAGCGGGTAAATTATTATGTATATGTGACGGGATAAATAATAGCCTATAGGTTGAGAGTTCTTTAAATAAATCCTGCAATAATGGGATTGCGCTTCCTATTGGCTGCGCTAGTGGCGCTATAGGCCACTGTGTTCGAATGATCTGCAGCAGAGTTAAAGAGAACTGCTGTGGGTGAGTCGTTTCTGTGATAGCTCTGCACTAAAAGTTAAAAATATATAAATTCATCTCGAATGGTTGATAATTCCTGGCGGGATTACTTATAATAGACACTGATTGATTTCTAAAGAGTGTTTTCTGTTCATATTTATGAGTATTTTGATCGTCTGTTTGGATGCATTCGACGATTGTGCTAACTGCGTCATTTTTCCATGTGCTTGCTAACGAGGTGAAATGTATTTTGAATAGGTGGAGCACTTTAAACAACATTACAACATTACGATTCACCATCTCTCTTTTACTGCTCTGTGTGCAGGTAAATGTTTTATATAGTGTTTAATATTTCACTGTTCATGAAGTTGTATTTTGTTTTGCATTGTTAGGAAATATTTGGTACGAACTGTGTTTTATAACGTAATTCATGGTTTTACTAAAAAAACACCATATGTTATTTCTACTGAATTCAAGAGTAATATTAAATGGATGATGTAAGCTGTGTAATCAGTGTTATACGATCACAAACCAAAAAGTTTAAGAAAGACAAGACAACATTGAATTGTTTACAAAATATGTAATTCTTTTGGAGGGATTATTACATTTCAGATTTGTTTTATTTTTGTTTACTGTTTTAAGTACAATATAATGTGAATGAGTAATGTTTACTGTGGTATTGAGTGCAGCAGAGTTAAAGAGAACTGCTGTGGGTGGAGCACTTTAAACAACATTACAACATTACGATTCACCATCTCTCTTTTACTGCTCTGTGTGCAGGAAAATAAAGCCTGTTATCATCCACATTTCGTGTGTGTCTGAGTGCTAATGAAGGGTGAGACAAACCGGGTCGAGAGAGGAAACAAGACCCAAAGGTCACATATAGAATATTTAGCAGACAGTTTTTCACACTTTAACTCCTGTGAATATATTTCCTATTATAATCAATTGCCTTAGTTGATACTAGTATACAGTGATGTGATTCCCCCCCCCCCAAACCAGCTAGGCGAAAACCACGCCCCTTAACCGAAAACCACACCCCGGAGCGACGACTCGCGTCTATGTCTCGATTTCATTGGTCAACTCTATCAAAGCGCTGATTGGCCGCACATCGCTGAAATCCAAAATACAAGTATACAACTTATATATATATTATTATAATATAATATTTTATTTATAAGATAAATAAAAATCATAAAAACTGTAAATAAAAAGAGGTGCATTTTTTTCCCTGTGCAGTTACTAGTGTTAACGAGTGTCCAAATTAATTATTTCACCTCCACGCGCACACGCGCACACACACACACACACACACACACACACACACACACACAAACAAACCAAAAAAGAGCTTAACAATGAGAAAACTACACGCGTTATTGTATGTAACAAATCTTCCAGAAAAAGATGTCAAAAACAAAAAACATTTTTTTTTTCAATTCTTCATTGTTTAATATAGCTTTTCAAACAATATGACTTCATAACCCAGTAGCACCTCAATGCAGTACATAAGATCCAAGGGGCGGAGTTGGATCCAGATCCAAGGGGCGGAGTTGGATCCAGATCCAAGGGGCGGAGTTGGATCCAGATCCGAGGGGCGGAGTTGGATCCAGATCCGAGGGGCGGAGTTGGATCCAACTCCTCCCAGTGGATTTCATGTTCTGCAGTGAGGACCTTCTCTCATAACCTGCAGTCTTCCTACCTACCATAACATTTAAAAGTATTTGTTTGCATAAACTTAATGATTACCAATGATCACAGAGCTGATTGGCCACACAAGGCTGAAACAAATATATAAATTTTTATTACACATGTTTGCCTTTTATGGGTAAAAAAAGCAACATTACATACAATTCACAATTTCTAAACATAAATTTAACTTTAAAAGGATGCATGAAAGGAGTTTTTATGTGCAGTTGCTACTGTTAACAAAAATTCATAGCACAGAATTGATAAATGATAAATAATAAATAATACGTTTAACTTATCTAACAAACAATTTGAAACACTGTTAATTACCCTGTACCTGTAATTATCCCCTCCCTCCCTCCCTCCAACACACACACACACACACCACACACACACACACACTCACACTCTCTCACACACACACACACACACACACACACACTCACACTCTCTCACACAAACACTCACACTCTCTCTCTCTCACACACACACACACACACACACACACACACACACACACACCACACACACACACTCACACTCTCTCTCACACACACACACACACACACACACACACACAACATACAAACTTGTGCCATTTTAAGGTTGATGCGACTAATTCATTGCCACAGACTCTGACAATTTGTGGCATACCCTGACAACCCTTTTCCCTCTTTTCCCTGCATGTCTACTGTAGTCATGCTCTGAACCAGAAGTACTTTTTCTGGGGCGTCCAGCTGTCAATTGTCGCCTTGAACCAGTCTTGGTTGATCTTCGGGCCACTGCTGTTGGCTGACAGCCAATAATGGGACCTGGTCGTCTAGCAGCTCGTCTTAACGCTGCTGCACGTTTTGACACCGACATCCCTTTCCCAAAACAGTAAAATGCAGAGAGCAGTTGTGTTGGGTTGTGCTGCATCTTTTCAAGCTGCTTGGCCATTGTAGACATGGCATCACAGGTCCGTAGCCAGCCTATTGAAAGGGGGGGTTCTTTTTTTTTTTAAAGTGGACCTTTTTGCAGTTTTTCTCCTCCTTTTGTTATTACAGTTTTTTTCGATTCCTAAACGACAGTGAGCACAACTGGAGCTACATGTGCAAAACTCTAACTACAGTCTGCACTACCAACAGTCACCTGAGCTAAACAGTTCACATCACCTGCTAAACTCACTCCAAGCAACACAACTCTTAACACATGGCTCAAAACAGGCTCAGTGCAGCCAAACACTATACACAACCCTCACTGAGATAACACACACTGTCACTCAGAACACACTGAGAGTAAAAACACTAGCATCAAACACCAATACAGAAAATACAAACTTTTCATCTTTACAGTTTGAACAATTTCAGTGACTTTATACAAAGTAATATTTTCTTCAAAGAAAAGAGTGACTTTCTTTCATATGATTTATTAAAATTTTTAGAACATAACAATTCTTTAAGATAAATTAAAATGAGCAGTTTGCTTCAATAGTCTGTAGTAATTTACGGAATTACAGTAATGAGAAAAAAAGGTAGAACCTAAAAGTACATGTAATTCAAACAAATAATTGAGGGGCTAATCCTGCGTCTCTCTATCATCAGGCCACAGGTGTTCATCACATCACATCTAATGTTCTCTCTTGCCATGCACCTTCTGGAGTGCCTTATACATCCCTGCAGTCCTCTGGACTCGTGTCCTCACATCCGGCACGCATGGCTTCCAAAAGAGACATTTGGTCATGTGGGTGGTGGTGACCAAACACTTTACACCAGAGATAAACTCCTCTATTGGGTTGAGGAAGGGTGAATATGCAGGCAGGTACAAAACCATAAATCTGCGACAATAGCATTTTCCTGGATGCGCATCTGAAAATATTTTTCCTTTTCCTCCTGTTGGGGCCAGCCTTTGGGTCCTGCTGTATATTACAGTATATAATACAGTAAAAATATATTTTACAGTCAAACTTACTGTAATATATATTTGTGTAAATATTCTATAATTGCAATACAAAATATATTCCTGTAATGTTCTCATTTACTGTAAGGATATAAATCGCACCTGTTTCAGCTGAAGTTGCCATCAGCAGTGTTTGAAAGGCACAAGGCTGAAATCTATTCTGTTTTGAATGTGTGGTTCACAGTTTTGACAGCAGTGTGTTAGCATTTGAACAAAGTGCTGTAAATCCACAGTGTTGTGCAGGTTGTGGTTAAAGTCATGGGATAAGTGTGTAGAGTTTTGAAAACTGTGTTCAAGCAATGAAAAACTAACTAGAGTTTGGTCCACATGAACTGCTGCTGTGCAGACTGTAGTTAGAGTTTTGCACAGGTAGCTCCAGTTGTGCTCACTGTCGTTTAGCAATCGAAAAAAACTGTAATTATGAAGTTCAAATACTTCATTTTGGTGACCTTTTATGCACTAATTTGTGCTGGATTAGCTTGTCTGCTGGGATCTTAACGAGCACACTTTTTGATGCACCTAAAATATTTACTGCATTGTTGTCAAATTGCTTCCTTATGTAACACCTTTGTCAGTCCATACACAGTTCATAAGTTTAAAGACCACACTAACAACAGAATAGATTTAATGAACTTTACTGAAATATTAATGATATTTTGGTTATTTGTTTTATTGGAAAATCAAAAAAAAAAAAAAAAAGGAAAATAATAATAATAAAAAAATATATATATAATGCCTCTTTGCTTGGTGCTTTATTTGTCTTGACACTTAGGTATTCAGTACACTGGTCAGTTCCAATCTTGGGTGCAATTTGGAGAATATGTTCACAGCTTCATCCAGGTTGACTGCCATGTCATAGTGTGTATGGATGAGGGCCAGGGATGACAAGCGGTCCTCTCCCATGCTGCTACGCATGAATGTGTTCAGTCTCCGGAGAGTGCTGGCCGACCGTTCACATTCACATGAGGTGACTGGCAGAGTACAAGCTATTTTGAGAAGCTTGAAGATGTTTGGGTAGATCAGCGCATCACATTGTTTGAATGCCTCAGCACATGAAGTTGGCCTTTGTTCTGATGGCTTGTTTTGCCACTTCAGTGTCCAGCGTTTCAGTTCCTGGTCAATCAGCTCTGGTAAAGGTAAGTCATCTTGGTAAAGTTGGACTACTTCAGAAATGTCCACTGTCACACCTGAGTTGCACTGTATATATATATATATATAGAAGGAATTAGACCCAGGAGCCTTGATGCGGTTACAGATAGAGGACTGAATCTGGATTCAAACTCCAAGATGACATGGTCTAGGAAAGGTATAGCCATGTTGCGACAATAGTAGTCCTTCACATTTTCAGCAGGTACATTTTCTCTGTGTGTCTGCCTTCCAGCAACACGTGGTTGACTGGTAGGCTGAACATCGACCTGAGCAGCCATCCTGATGGCTTGTTTGTAGATCTGGTTGAAGTCATCCTCAATTGTCTCACATAGGTCCTTGTAGATATTCTCTACCTCATCTACCATGCTAAATGCCTCCACGATGTCAACTGAGGTTTTTTGCAGCTTCACTGTGATGCCTGTAAGGTGGGACAAGACTTGATAGACGGTGAGGAAGGTCAGGATGAAACCGAAGTTTTGGAGCCCAGACAAGAGACTATAGGCCTCTGCTTTGTACTTGCCCTGCCATCCAGTGGTGACATCTTGGCTGTAATCGTCTGTATGGAGACTAAGTGCGATAACTTCTAGAGCCTTAACAATAAAGACGAAGGCACTATAAAAGTGGCTGTATGCGTCATGTCTTTCTGCCCATCTTGTGCGACATATGTCAATCAGTGGTTTCCTCTGTCCCATAGAGTGTGCATCCTTATGTACAACCTCCATGAGTAGTTGCTCCCTCTTTGGGCTGTAGGTGAAGAATGTGATGGTAGACTTCATCTTGTCAATCATGTTGCGCACAACTGGAAAAGCACAGGAGCGTGCAATGACAAGGTTCAGGCAATGCCCATTACAGTGCATGTACACTGCTTTAGGTGCGTCCTTCTTGATCAGAGCCTGGACACCAACATTTTCACTGCTCATGTTGCTGGCACCATCATACCCCTGGCCTCTGCAATCACCAATCTCTATGTTGAGGTGACTCAGCACATCCTTAATTGCAGTTGCAATGTGTCTGCCTGTGATTCGTGGCAGAGAGCAAATCTCCAGCAATTCCTCCCTGATATTTAGGTCTTTGTCCACAAACCTTATACACAATGGCATCAGCTCTACATTATGGGATGTCACCTCATCAGCCATGACTGTATAGATCTGTGCATTTTTGACCTCGTCCACAATCTGGGCCTGAATTATTCGCTTTCCTATCACGTCAATCATTTGATTTTGGGTTTGGGGCGAGAGGTAGGTGGCATTTCTGAGCTTTGGCTGTTCCATGTGCTGCTTCAGCTTCTCATCATGGTTTGCAAGTAGTTTCATCAGGGCCAAAAAGTTTCCAGGATTGCCAGTAGAATTCTGCTTCTCAGATGTACCTCTAAGTGCAATGCACTGGCGACCACAGTATAGTACACTCTCTGCTACAGACTTGAGTATGTGCCTGTTTTCTTTGATATTGGCTTTCTTCTTACTGTCCATGAGGACAGAGATTTGGGTCTGAGGTTTTTCACTGGAGAAACAACTGAGCATTTTTAACTGCAGCCAAGTGATATGCTTTTGTTGAATGGCAGTCTATTACCATGCTTTTCTTGTGCCATTTTGTGAATCAACAAAACCGATCAACTCTAACTCCTCTCGGCTCTGCTCTTCTTTACTATTAGATAAACCGAACTTACCGAACTGTATGCCTCGCATCAATCAGTGTTTTTCAACCGTGGTAAGAAGTCAATAAAACAGGTAGGCTAGAACATATCAGATAGATATTGCATGCCATAGCTAATAAATGTGTGAATACTTTGAATAAAAAGGAAAAATTACATAAAAGCAGATCATCATTCATTCAGCACTGTTCTGGCTGCGGTGTGTCACGTGACGAGGAATGACGCGTCACCATGGAAACCATAAAGTGACACGTTCGCATAAACTCACGCTGGGGGGGTCAGCCAGAATATTTTAAACTTACGTTTGAAAGGGTTAATAACAAAAAAACAACTATAGTTTCACATGATTTATATGTATGATTAGAAGCAGTTTAGCCTAGCCTATATAACATAAATTAAAAATATTTTGTGGTTTATAGATCTTAGATAGAAAATCACTGTATAGCAGGAACAACCTCAGCTACCTTCTGCTCCAGTGGGGTTGACGACTGTTAGCTATCTTATTAGGTTATGTAATATTAGTGTGGCAAGGAGGGCGTGGTCTAGCGGAGTCTGTGACAGGAGAGAAGATTGGGAGACAGGTGAGGAGTAAGTGGGTCATTTGCACTTGACCCACTTACTCCTCACCTGTCTCCCAATCTTCGTCACAGACTCCGCTAGACCACGCCCCCCTTGCCACATGTAGTAATAAATATAACAACCTTACCCTGTTTGCCAGTTTTTTTGAACAATGACGCTGCTGCCTGCTTTCTCTTCCGTCTCTCCTGCTCTTTTCGCCCCATACTCACTATTTGGTTGTATCGCCTGACATAAAAACAGTCAAAACTCCTTTTTTTGAAGCTTTATCAATGACTAAACACTCCAATTTCATTCATTAGATTAGATGTATGTACATCCAACTTCACTCAACTAGTACATACTCGTGACGTCATACATCCTCACACTATCAGTGAATCGGTACAAAATAAACTCATAACAGCTAATAAATAAAGGATGACGCATAAAAAACACTCAGCATCACCAGCAAGCACCTTTATGCTAACATAACACTCTCACATACTAGGCATCATAAATCAATTTTAAACTAATCATTCCAGATAATTGACCTCAAGCGGTCTGCTTTGAAGTTCTCAGAGGAATAAGACGCGCACCGAAGGAGAAGCATTTTTATTGGCTCCAGTCTCCCGGTATTGGCCAATCACAAAAGTCGATTACACAGCCAATATCACTGAATATCCCACTATGTTTTATTATTATAATTACGCTTTGTTTATATGGCTATTATATTGTAGACTATTGAGTGGATCAAATATAGAAACGTTCGAACCCCCCGAACCCCCCCTGCCTATGGGCTTGCATCACTGTAGTTGGAGTTTTCAGCCAGTTCACCAAGTAGTCCAAGCATCCTCTTCACAGGAGATTGAGGTAGAGATGCTGTTTAACAAGAAAACAATAATAACAATTAAATTGCAACAACCAATAAAAATAAAATGGCACAAACACTTGGACCAGGGGCAGGTTGGACCACCTGTGCGTAAGTTACAACTTAGCCTGGTTTTGACGTAAATGGGCACTAAGATACAACTTAAGCACTAATAAATATATTTTTGCGTTGCACCATTAAACTTTGTTGAAGCATAACTCTATGTATAAAGTAAATATTTACAGAAGCCTCCGATCAGGAGTAACGGGTGAGGTAAAATAGCAGACAGGTTGAACTGCATTAATAAGCTCTTCTTTAACCTGACAGACTTAAATTATTTAGACATATGTGATAATGCTGACATTTAAACTCACTTACATCTTAAGAGAGAGAACAGAACATTATTTGAATAGATTGCTTTGTTAGCGGCTCATCAACACGCACCCGTCTTACTGTGTGCATCTGTCACGTGTTGTGCATGTCAAATAAAATCAGTCATAATCAATAGATGCTATTTCTTGTGTTTTTTTGTATTACTTATTTAGTTATCCTTATTAATTAGTTTAAAATACAGTTTCTGAATGTTAGTTACATATCAACACACCTGTTATTCATGGTTAAGTGTCGTATTTAAGGTACGTCAAAGGGTTGTCCAGGGCTTGCTGGTACATCAATTCAACGGTACTCATCTCCCTGGCATAAAGCATGTCTTTTACTATGCTGAACAGTGTCTGCCTGTCCTTCATCTCAATGCTGTGATCTTTGTTCCACAGCCACCTCCACACAGCTTGCAGAAGATGAAATATGCAGAGCAGCTGTGTGGCTTCAGGAAAGACCTGGGCTATAGCTCCCTTTTCTGCCTTTGAGTCATCTGTAAGAAACACACACGGCCTGCCTCACCTCACCCTCCAAAGGAATCCTTTGGCAATAAAGACTTCAGCAGCTCCAATCCCTCACTAACTGTCCTCTCATCTTCTGACTGGGTTATCACTATCCCAAGAGGAAGACCACCAGCACAAGTGTGTGTGAGAAGCAGAAACAATCTGCAGTTCTCCCGGTCCATGTTACCAGATGAATCCATAAAACGCATTTCTCCACTATTGGAAAGGCTGTGTGTTCGTTTCATTAATGGGGAACAAATGGCTACAAGTGGTGTTCCTGCTGAGGACATTTTAAGCTTGGCACAGCTGTCATCACACGTTGCATTGCAGGATTCTACCTGCCTTTTCAAAGCCGATAGCATTCCCTCCCCACTTTGCTCTCCAAACTCCTGCTTATTCACTTTCTGATACAGTCTGCAAATTAAATTGATTGTTTAACTGCATAAGTCAGTCAAAGCTACTGATTTGAAGACCAAGTACATTTTCACATACCTGTAGCAAAACTGAAGGTCTGGGCAAAGGGCACGGTTAGCTGAGGCATATACATATTTGTTGCCATGCTCAGCCAACAGGTCACTTTTCAGAACTGCCAGAGCTGATGTAGGGCTGTGCCCAATCTCAAACAACTGAGTTAGGGTTTCAATCCCCTTGACCCCCACATCTCTGTGCCTCAGTGCCTCCGCAATAAAGATGTTATGATTATGTACATTGTACAAGGATCTGGTCTGAGAAAATGCTGTAAATTGAGAATGTTTTAAAAAATAATGTCATAAATAGTTTTCGGCAACACTTTACAATAAGGTTTCAATTGTTAACATTAGTTAATGTGTTAGTAAATAACATGAACTAACCATGATGGTCAATGCAATACATTTGGTACTGTATTTGTTAATATTAGTTAATAAAAATCCAGCTGTTCATTGTCCGTTTATGTTACTTAACAGTACATTACCTAATGTTAACAAATACAAGATTTGATTTTAATAATGTATTAGTGAATGTTAAAAATTAACATTAACAAAGATTAATAATGCTGCAGAACCAGTTCATTACTAGGTCATTCTAACCAATGTTAACTAATGAAACTTTATTGTAAAGTGTTTTTTGTTTTTTGTACTATTGTTATAGATTGTACTATTTAAGATTTGCCGGTAGATTTCTCATTGAAGACATTGGAGATTTTGCCACAGGATTTAGTATATCTTTAGTATATAAATCACAATATATACATAATTGAATTACCTTAAAAAGCACACGTTGTCCCTTGTTTGGTTTTGTCACTGCAACTCTCCAGCTCACTCCTGATGACTCCCCAAGCTTTTTCACCCATTCCTTCACTTCCCAAACTTCTGTCAGTGCAATTCTAAACGACGTCTCAAAGCTTGTGTGGTCCAGGTGTGATTGGCCTTTTGGAGTGCACAAATGATAGGTGCAGAAATGATAATTGTAATCGGGAGGTAACCATTTCTGTAAATTAAAAAGAAATGTTAGTCACTGATATTTACGTTAAAGCTGACAGAGATTTTGTCAATAAGCATTTTAACTGAGATGGTCCCAACGTTTCGATAGGCTACATAACAGTAAACGAAGTTTATTAAAACAAATAATATTACAAGCGTCATATTCCAATAATCAGAAAGGTGTTATATCAAATTAATTGAATTCAAATTCGTAACTTTTAGATCTGAGGCTTGGTCTTCATCACAGCCACAATAAGTGTTCTCAACTGAGGAAGATAGAAATTCATCAGATAAAATAAGTTAAAATTATAATCATAATTGAAACCTACAAATACTTATATTAATAAAAATATACTGAAAACAACTATATCTTACCGTTTGTCAACATCGGATCCATTTAGCTGATGTCTAAACTTTTCTCCTCAGATAACTACGTTAGAGTTGACCAATGAAATCGAGCTATAGAGGCGAGTCATCGCGGCGGGGCGTGGTTTGCACCTAACTGGTTTGGGGGGAAAAATCACGCGAATAAGTATGGAGACCGATGGTAAAGTTGACTAAAAAGAGGAATTTCAGTTCGCCTAATAGCTGGTTTGATTTGCATCGAGAGATGATCTTATGGAGGGTTCCCCATGCCGATCTCTAGGTATGGTGAAGGGTGTGTGAGGATGTGCGGATATTTTAATTCCAGAGGCCAAGTGAACTTTATCAGGATCCATAGTATCCTGGATCCATGAAATAACTGGCCTTTAAAAATAAAAATATGCCTGCTCTAAGTGAATTTAACACAGGGGTGTCCTGACTTATGCACCCTGAATTTTAAGGAAGAACATTTATTTATTTACAATACATTATTCATTCACAAAGACAATTGGTGTCCTTAAATGTTGGAGTTTTCCTATTTATTTTTTTCACGTTAATGAACATATCATTACGAAAGTTGGTATGGGTCATCAGTACGATGCCCTGAAGGAGTCTGAGAAGTTTCAAACCAGCGCCACCTAGTGGTAAAATGTAATTTTCAAATGCTTATAACTCTTGGTTGTGGTTGACTGATTTGACTTAAAAAAATGATGGGATTGCCTCTTTTTGGCGCTATAATAGAACACAACATGAAATTGCCATTGGCTATACTTTACAAATGGATTGGTGTACCATTACGAAACTCGTTATTTGCCATCATCACCATGCGCAGAAGGTACTCCAAAGGTTTCGAGACAACGTTCCCTTGTGGTCAAAAGTTATAATAAACTTCCCCAAAATGCTAATAACTTTTGAATAAATTGGCCTATTCTAAAGAAACTGGTCTTAATATATTCCTTGGGTCGTGCAGAGAACAGAGATACCAATTGTGGCATGTTTGGCCGAATTTCCTGTCCACCATTTTGATTTTCTTTAAAAACACACTTTTTCAAACTCTTTCCAAACAGTTTGTCTGATTTTTACCAAAATCGAATCGTATCATCTTCAGACCGTGCCGACAAAAAGTTATGGATTTTGTGTCGATAGACGAAACCTTTTTCATATACCGGAGCACTAAAGTTTAGGCATGATGCCGTGAGGCTTTTTTCTTGCAGTGCCTTGACATATTGGCACCAAACTTTGTGTCATTGTCACTTTACTTTGACCACACCACATCAATTTCGTAATTGACCGTTCGCAAAAGCCACGCCCCTTAGTTATTGTTACTACGCCCGTCAAACAATTGAGAACCAGACACATGGCTGGGTTGAGATCCATACATTAAGTGATTGGTTTTGGAGTAATGCAGCAGACATATCCTCCAAGGCACGACAGAAAGTATAGACAGAATAGCGCACGGGAGCACATGCACTAAACAGTTTTGTAAAATTATATATCAATCATTTTTATTTGATCATATATCATTTTACAAAACTGTTTTGCGCATGTGCTCCCGCGCGCGCTATTTCAGTCACAACACTGCAATCAGAGGACGCGCTGAATCCATCAATTCTCGATGCTGTTCTCTTCATTCATAACTCGTAGCTGACTGAGAAGGATATTTGTGTATATAGTTGTGCAACTGCGCGAACTTTGTTTTGAAGTTTAATGTTTGAGTTCCAGAGGAATTTGTGACTGTGTACCTGTTCAACCACATCAAAGTTGTGTCCTAATTAGTAAGTCCGTGCTTTTTCTCTTTTTTTCCTCTTGTTTGCTGACTGATGAGGGGCCGCAGTGCCGTAGTGAAACGGTGTTTGTACATGTAGCCTATTTTTTTATTATAGTTGCAAGCAATCATAAAATACAGCAAGTTTTAAGCCCGTGCAGACCTCACTGCCATAGGCGCATCGTTGCACTATCTTGCTGAAATCGGAATGTTTGACGGAGGTCCTTCTCCTTAGTTACAGTTGCTGAGCTAGGATTGGACGAGAACCGTTAGAGGGCGGGGTTTTGCGAACGGTCAATTGCGCCACCTATTGGTAAAAAGAGTCAAAACAAAATCATAACAAAATAAATTATATTATTATTGACTGTATATATGATTATTAAGCCATTTTCCCTAAAATCATCTTAAAATGTCTTTAATTGCTCCAGCCATGTTGGCATGTCTTATCATCTTCTTAGGGCTTTGCCCCGATAATTGCTGCTTGCAGCTATATTTATTATTATTATTATGTACAGTTTTGCTTATAAACTGAATGTAATTTATGTTCTGTTGCTTTTATATGCAAATATATATAGGCCTAATGAACAAGTTTTTTCAACTTCTTTTAATTTCTAATCGAAAGACGTGTTTATCAATCAGTTTTCTTTTATACAGGCACGTTTTGAAATGCGCCTATTTTTTTATAAATAGACAACAAAAATCACATAACCCATAGAGAGATCGCACTGTCAGAGAGTTTGGGAATATTCACACATAATTTATACTCATAAAACAAGATATCAGAGTTTTAAAATCAAACATTTGAAGAGATCAATACATCACGGTTGTTTAAACCAATAAGAATTAAAATCGTTTCCCATCATGCTTCTGACACCTCGCCGTCGCCAGAGTTTTTAGACGTATGTCAGCATCACATCAGCAAGCATATTCATGTTGCCCTCCACTATTTGCACATCTTTCTGTACCTCTGCACTGGTTCGCTATGTGTCCTAGACCTTGATATTTAGTTGGCATAAATGTAAGTTGTGCTGGTCTTTTCTTCTCTACTGAGCCGTATATCGGAGTGAAGCGCTCCTGGAACAAGAAAAAAATATAGGGCGGGACTTGATTTATTTTTTTCGTGGGGAATGGATTGGATGGTTGTGGTTTGCTATTGATGAATATTGACCCCGCCTCGTGTCCATGTTAATTTCATGTTGACTTTAAACGATCTGATTACTGGTGTAATGTATTCCTTGACTGGATTACATGAAGTGTTTTCATGTGGTGTTTGTGTTTTATATGTTCCTCAGAGAAACACTTCCTCCACTACAAGTTTACAGCCCTTTCCAGATCAGGCACATTCCCAGAGTTCAGTGCGGTGTGTGTTTATGACGACAGACGGATCAAACACTTCAGTGATGAAGAACGAGTCTGGACTCCTACTGATGAAGACTGGACTGGAGATCCTAGAGATCCTCCTGACTCTAGAGACTGGTTCCTACATCAGATCAGGACTCTGTCAGACTGCACACACTCACTGTGTTCTGGTGAGATTCATGCTTTACTCTTATTAATTATCAGACATTATATTTACTGTGAGTTTCTCATGCGTGTTGTTCTGTGATTGTAGATCATGTTCTTCAGAGAATAATCGGCTGTGAACTGGAGAAACTTCCTGATGGATCAGAGAGTCTGACTGTCTTTGATGAATATGGATTTGATGGAGAGGATCTTCTATCCTTTAATTATGACACTGTGCAGTGGATTGATAAAAACCCCAAAGCCAAAGAAACTAAAGAGAAATGGGATCGTCATATAGGACGAAACCAGTTCATCAAACATCACCTCAAGACCTGCACTGACTGGATCTCAACGTTTAACAACACTAAACAGAGTAAATTCTGGTCAGATCAGTTTAAAGCTACAATATATAATAATTTAATAAAATATCCAAAAATCTCTTGCACAGTGTGATATATTTCCTGCAGTTGTGTACTTACAATATCACAAAAGTTCCCAAAGATTTTTAATTTCAGAGAAATTCCAATTTTAAATAATTGTCCGTCCCGGAAAAACTGTTCACCTGTCACTGACGGAATATCCGCGTTATCTCTGGTTTCCGCTCAAGTACTGCCATAGTAACCATGACGACAGACGTGGACAACTGCGCATAATGAGTGTAGTGCGTAACGTCTAGCTACACGCTGTTGTTTCGTTCAAACATTATGGATCATGGCAAGCAGACTTTGGGAAAAAAGGAGAAATAAAACGAGGATCAATATCAGCGTGGCGTTTTCGAGACACCGAGAGCTAGCGTCCGCGACTAACTTCTACTCGACAGAGACGCAGAGAGCTAGCGTCCGCGACTAACTTCCACTCGACAGAGACGCAGAGAGCTAGCGTCCGCGACTAACTTCCACTCGACAGAGACGCAGAGAGCTAGCGTCCGCGACTAACTTCCACTCGACAGAGACGCAGAGAGCTAGCGTCCGCGACTAACTTCCACTCGACAGAGACGCAGAGAGCTAGCGTCTGCGACTAACTTCCACTCGACAGAGACGCTGAGAGCTAGCGTCCAACTTCCACTCGACAGAGACGCCGATAGCTAGCGTCCGCGACTAACTTCCACTCGACAGAGACGCCGAGAGCAAGCGTCTGCGACTAACTTCCACTCGACAGAGACGCCGAGAGCTAACGTCCGCTACTAACTTCCACTCGGCAGAGACGGTGAGAGCTAGCGTCCGCAACTAACTTGGACTTGACAGAGACGCCGAGAACTAGCGTCCGCAACTAACTTGGACTTGACAGAGACGGCGAGAGCTAGCGTCCGCAACTAACTTGGACTTGACAGAGACGCCAAGAGCTAGCGTCCGCGACTAACTTCCACTCGACAGAGACGGCGAGAGCTAGCGTCCGCAACTAACTTGGACTTGACAGAGACGCCGAGAGCTAGCGTCCGCGACTAACTTGGACTTGACAGAGACGCCGAGAGCTAGCGTCCGCAACTAACTTGGACTTGACAGAGACGGCGAGAGCTAGCGTCCGCAACTAACTTGGACTTGACAGAGACGGCGAGAGCTAGCGTCCGCAACTAACTTGGACTTGACAGAGACGCCGAGAGCAAGCGTCTGCGACTAACTTCCACTCGACAGAGACGCCGAGAGCTAACGTCCGCTACTAACTTCCACCCGACAGAGACGCCGAGAACTAACGTCCGCTACTAACTTCCACTCGGCAGAGATGGTGAGAGCTAGCGTCCGCAACTAACTTGGACTTGACAGAGACGCCGAGAGCTAGCGTCCGCAACTAACTTGGACTTGACAGAGACGGCGAGAGCTAGCGTCCGCAACTAACTTGGACTTGACAGAGACGCCAAGAGCTAGCGTCCGCGACTAACTTCCACTTGACAGAGACGCTGAGAGCTAGCGTCCGCAACTAACTTGGACTTGACAGAGACACCGAGAGCTAGCGTCCGCGACTAACTTGGACTTGACAGAGACGCCGAGAGCTAGCGTCCGCCACTAACTTGGACTTGACAGAGACGCCGAGAGCTAGCGTCCGCCACTAACTTGGACTTGACAGAGACGCCGAGAGCTAGCGTCCGCCACTAACTTGGACTTGACAGAGACGCCGAGAGCTAGCGTCCGCCACTAACTTCCACTCGACAGAGACGGCGAGAGCTAGCGTCTGCCACTAACTTGGACTTGACAGAGACGCCAAGAGCTAGCGTCCGCGACTAACTTCCACTCGACAGAGACGGCGAGAGCTAGCGTCCGCGACTAACTTCCACTTGACAGAGACGCCGAGAGCTAGCGTCCGCACCTAACTTCCTCTCGACAGAGACGCCGAGAGCTAGCGTCCGCGACTAACTTCCACTCGACAGAGACGCCGAGAGCTAGCGTCCGCGACTAACTTCCACTCGACAGACGGCGAGAGCTAGCGTCCGCGACTAACTTCCACTCGACAGAGACGGCGAGAGCTAGCGTCCGCACCTAACTTCCTCTCGACAGAGACGCCGAGAGCTAGCGTCCGCCACTAACTTGGACTTGACAGAGACGCCGAGAGCTAGCGTCCGCCACTAACTTGGACTTGACAGAGACGCCGAGAGCTAGCGTCCGCCACTAACTTGGACTTCACAGAGACGCCGAGAGCTAGCGTCCGCCACTAACTTCCACTCGACAGAGACGGCGAGAGCTAGCGTCTGCCACTAACTTGGACTTGACAGAGACGCCAAGAGCTAGCGTCCGCGACTAACTTCCACTCGACAGAGACGGCGAGAGCTAGCGTCCGCGACTAACTTCCACTTGACAGAGACGCCGAGAGCTAGCGTCCGCACCTAACTTCCTCTCGACAGAGACGCCGAGAGCTAGCGTCCGCGACTAACTTCCACTCGACAGAGACGCCGAGAGCTAGCGTCCGCGACTAACTTCCACTCGACAGACGGCGAGAGCTAGCGTCCGCGACTAACTTCCACTCGACAGAGACGGCGAGAGCTAGCGTCCGCGACTAACTTCCACTCGACAGAGACGGCGAGAGCTAGCGTCCGCGACTAACTTCCACTTGACAGAGACGGCGAGAGCTAGCATCCACGACTAACTTCCACTCGACAGAGACGGCGAGAGCTAGCGTCCGCGACTAACTTCCACTCGACAGAGACGGCGAGAGCTAGTGTCCGCGACTAACTTCCACTCGACAGAGACGCCGAGAGCTAGCGTCCGCGACTAACTTCCACTCGACAGACGGCGAGAGTTAGCGTCCGCGACTAACTTCCACTCGACAGAGACGGCGAGAGCTAGCATCCACGACTAACTTCCACTCGACAGAGACGGCGAGAGCTAGCGTCCGCGACTAACTTCCACTCGACAGAGACGGCGAGAGCTAGCGTCCGCGACTAACTTCCACTTGACAGAGACGCCGAGAGCTAGCGTCCGCACCTAACTTCCTCTCGACAGAGACGCCGAGAGCTAGCGTCCGCGACTAACTTCCACTCGACAGAGACGCCGAGAGCTAGCGTCCGCGACTAACTTCCACTCGACAGACGGCGAGAGCTAGCGTCCGCGACTAACTTCCACTCGACAGAGACGGCGAGAGCTAGCGTCCGCGACTAACTTCCACTCGACAGAGACGGCGAGAGCTAGCGTCCGCGACTAACTTCCACTTGACAGAGACGGCGAGAGCTAGCATCCACGACTAACTTCCACTCGACAGAGACGGCGAGAGCTAGCGTCCGCGACTAACTTCCACTCGACAGAGACGGCGAGAGCTAGTGTCCGCGACTAACTTCCACTCGACAGAGACGCCGAGAGCTAGCGTCCGCGACTAACTTCCACTCGACAGACGGCGAGAGTTAGCGTCCGCGACTAACTTCCACTCGACAGAGACGGCGAGAGCTAGCATCCACGACTAACTTCCACTCGACAGAGACGGCGAGAGCTAGCGTCCGCCACTAACTTCCACTTGACAGAGACGGCGAGAGCTAGCATCCACGACTAACTTCCACTCGACAGAGACGCCGAGAGCTAGCGTCCGCCACTAACTTCCACTTGACAGAGACGGCGAGAGCTAGCGTCCACGACTAACTTCCACTCGACAGAGACGCCGAGAGCTAGCGTCCGCGACTAACTTCCACTCGACAGACGGCGAGAGCTAGCGTCCGCGACTAACTTCCACTCGACAGAGACGGCGAGAGCTAGCGTCCGCGACTAACTTCCACTTGACAGAGACGGCGAGAGCTAGCGTCCACGACTAAATTCCACTCGACAGAGACGGCGAGAGCTAGCGTCCGCGACTAACTTCCACTCGACAGAGACGGCGAGAGCTAGCGTCCGCGACTAACTTCCACTCGACAGAGACGCCGAGAGCTAGCGTCTGCGACTAACTTCCACTCGACAGAGACGGCGAGAGCTAGCGTCCACGACTAACTTCCACTCGACAGAGACGCCGAGAGCT
This sequence comes from Phoxinus dragarum, assembly GCA_033366665.1. Classification (NCBI taxonomy): domain Eukaryota; kingdom Metazoa; phylum Chordata; class Actinopteri; order Cypriniformes; family Leuciscidae; genus Phoxinus; species Phoxinus dragarum. The sequence goes on along the minus strand of JARPMJ010001692.1, from coordinate 80,984 downwards.
AGCGTCCACGACTAACTTCCACTTGACAGAGACGGCGAGAGCTAGCGTCCGCAACTAACTTCCACTCGACAGAGACGGCGAGAGCTAGCGTCCGCAACTAACTTCCACTCGACAGAGACGCCGAGAGCTAGCGTCCACGACTAACTTCCACTTGACAGAGACGGCGAGAGCTAGCGTCCGCAACTAACTTCCACTCGACAGAGACGCCGAGAGCTAGCGTCCACGACTAACTTCCACTCAACAGAGACGGTGAGAGCTAGCGTCCGCGACTAACTTCCACTCGACAGAGACGGCGAGAGCGAGTGTCCGCGACTAACTTCCACTCGACAGAGACGGCGAGAGCTAGCGTCCGCAACTAACTTCCACTCGACAGAGACGCCGAGAGCTAGCGTCCACGACTAACTTCCACTCGACAGAGACGGCGAGAGCTAGCGTCCGCAACTAACTTCCACTCGACAGAGACGGCGAGAGCGAGCGTCCGCGACTAACTTCCACTCGACAGAGACGGCGAGAGCTAGCGTCCGCAACTAACTTCCACTCGACAGAGACGCCGAGAGCTAGCGTCCACGACTAACTTCCACTCGACAGAGACGGCGAGAGCTAGCGTCCGCAACTAACTTCCACTCAACAGAGACGGCGAGAGCTAGCGTCCGCAACTAACTTCCACTCGACAGAGACGCCGAGAGCGAGCGTCCGCGACTAACTTCCACTCGACAGAGACGGCGAGAGCTAGCGTCCACGACTAACTTCCACTCGACAGAGACGCCGAGAGCTAGCGTCCGCGCCTAACTTCCACTCGACAGAGACGCCGAGAGCTAGCGTCCACGACTAACTTCCACTTGACAGAGACGGCGAGAGCTAGCGTCCACGACTAACTTCCACTTGACAGAGACGCCGAGAGCTAGCGTCCGCGACTAACTTCCACTTGACAGAGACGCCGAGAGCGAGCGTCCGCGACTAACTTCCACTCGACAGAGACGGCGAGAGCTAGCGTCCGCAACTAACTTCCACTCGACAGAGACGCCGAGAGCTAGCGTCCACGACTAACTTCCACTCGACAGAGACGCCGAGAGCTAGCGTCCGCAACTAACTTCCACTCGACAGAGATGCTGAGAGCTAGCGTCCGCAACCGCAACTAACTTGGACTTGACAGAGCTTCGCGAGTCATGACTTCACAGAGACGCAGCTCTTGTATGTACTTTATTAGACAGGTGAGCAAAATGTACATAAAACTATTCAATATTATATAGCTCAACATGATAAAATGTTAGAATATGATCAGTATGTTATTCTAATCTTGATCATATAGACAAATACACAGAATAACATCATAACTGTAACACACTCAGATGCAGTTTAGTTTAGAGCGAGTGAGACAGCGCTGCGTTATCTCACAAGCTTCATTCGTCTAATAAACTGTCCTGTGTGAGTAATTCAGCACTTGTGGGTACGGTAGTTCGGCAGAATGAAATGTCCTCATTCCTTTATATCCGCGGGACTCGCGTGTGGCGCTGATATCTGTCTCTCATTAGCACTCGCGCGCTGCTTCACACCACAGTCATGATAAAAACATCAATGTATTCACTCATCCATAAACATTATTAGATCATCGGCATGACGACAAGTTCCATAATTCCGCTTATGTGTCATCAACCTACGCCTGTGTTACTGTAAGAGGATAGCGATCCCTAGCGGCCAAAAAAAACTACATAGAGTGTGTGTGTGTGTGTGTGTGTCTCATTATGAAACACTTTTAATTCAGTCTAAAATATAAATGTATCAAATCTTTGAAGGCTCTAGCAAAGTTTTTCTCTACACTTATTAAACTGATCATTTACTCACAAAAATTGTCTTTTTGAATGAATATGAAGAATATACTGTATATTTTTTGCACGCAAAACTAAAATCTTTGTAAATGCTTGTTTGTTAATTGTGTTATGTTGTTCTCCAGGTTCTCCAGATGTTCGTGTCTCTGCGAGTAAATCTCCAGATGATGACAGTAAGCTGGTTCTGATCTGTCTGGCCACTGGTTTCTACCCCAGAGATGTTCAGATGAACATTAGATTGAACAAAACTAATCTTGAGAATCAGACATCTTCTGGAATCAGACCAAATCATGATGAAACCTTTCAGATGAAGATCAGTGTGGAGATCGACAGAAACCATGATGAAGGATCTTATGACTGTCAGCTCACTCACAGCAGTCTGAGACGACCAGTTACAGTAATCTGGAGTAAATATAAACTTTAGTGCCCTATATAAATATAAAATCATAACTCCAGTTGTAGCAAGTGAACATGATGATGCTGACATAGATAGTTTCTTGCTAAAAACAATTACATGTAGACTACCTCGACTCAGTTCATAATGTCAAAAATACAAAAGCATATTTTTCTTCATTCTGCAGATGGGTCCTGTATTGACTGTGAAGCAGAATATCAATGGATTGTGAAAGCCGTCGCAGTTCCAGCTCTCGCTCTCGCTGGTATTGGGATTGGTCACTGCATCTATAAAAGGAAAAGGTCAAATGGTGAGTTATAAATGTTCAACACTGTTGCTTTAAAGCCACGCTATGTACGATTCAATTTTTTTTATCAAAATATACAAAAACCACTTGAACAGTGTAGAGCTTAGATTCTCTGCCTGAGCCCGAACTTGACCGGTCGGCCCGATATTTCCCGCCACTATCCTCAGGCCGGGCCCTTGATCAAGCACGCCACGTGTCATGCGCAGCGTCTCCTCCACTCGCACGCATCACACCGGGCCTGCTGTGCTGTGCTGTGTAGCTCAAGTGCAACATGGAGCTTGAAGATGTAAAATAAAAGATTTTTTATTAGAATTAACTTTGAGCAAGTTTGGAGGAAAATCGGAGGTATGGAACCATTTTAAACAAGTCGTGGGCAGTGATATGTGAAACCGCTCTGAAACCAGCAACTGTGGACGCTATTTTGTTTAAAAAATATTCTATTTTCTAAAACCTTGTTGAATTATATTAGAGTAGTAGGTCCAAAGTTCATTCTTATTCATTTTCTGTGTTCATCATTGTTCACGTTTTTTTTTTTTTTTTTTTTTTTACGTTTCTGCTCCCTTGCTAACATAACCAGGAGAAAAAGTCCAGTTCAAAAAGAAATGGCACCCACCTCCCTATAACCCCACAAATAAAGAAATAAATGATTAGCTAGCAAATTTTAAATAAACGAATAGTGTTCTCTAGCGTCTCGCTTTTTAAAATGCGTGTTGCAACTGCGGTAGCCGTTATGTAAGTTACCAAGAAGCTCTGACAACATGTCTTCAAATAGCACTTCATCAAGTTATCTTTCGGGTGATGAGGTTCGTTATTTCAAACAAACTGCAACTTGACACACAACGAACAAACGAATGTTACAGTGAATCACAGACTGTAAAAACAACTAAGCAATGAAAAAAAGCTTGTAATTTAGACCGTAACTTTGACTTACCCGTCGAGAAGAAAGCAGGAAACTTCAGCGTCTCTTTCAAAGTCTTTCTCCTTCATTAACTCTTTCCACCTGGGAAAAGCTATCCCGAAATTGACCCTCGGTTTTTTAATTCGCCGGTCACGTTAAATTCAAACCAGTCCATTATGTTTCTTTATGATCAGTTGAAATATGATGCTTCAAACTTTTCACATTTTACAGTTTCTTGAAACATTTCAGAGGATCAAGAACACCTAATATTTGTTATGTGTGTAACAATATTATTCTCTGTTGTTGTTTTTTCTGGCAGATGGAAACGGTGAATTAGGAATTGCAGGGAATCATCAGTGTTTAAATGATCCAGGACTCACTGACCACTGTGACATTACACACTGAACATTACAGAAGTATTTTGCACATTACATTTGCACTACATTAATGAATGTACTGAGAGAGAGAGGTCAAATGCTGTCACTACCTCAGCCGTTGTGTTAGATAAGCACACAATTAAGATAACACAAAGCCAAAGCACAATATATATACATGCATTTTTTTTAATATTTATATTATATATATATTTTATACTGTAAATTAACCTTAGATTATTTTAAATGAACTATTAAAAACGTGATGCTTTAGATGCAGTATTATTATATCTGAAAAGTGTCATTCCAGTAAAGTTAATGAAGCTGTTTTATCAACTGTTGTATTGCATTTTGTGTTTGTCCTTTTCCTTTCATACAGCGATCCCTCATTCTAGCTTGTATTATTATATTAGATTAGTGTTTATGCCTACCGGTACTTAGGATGAATTGCTTGTGTTCCTCATGTTTATTCTAGTGGTGCTGTGAAACCAAAATAATCTGTTACTTGAATGTCCTATTATCACTATAAAGCTGCTTTGAGACTATATTCTTAAAGACACTATGATGATGACTCACTTTAAGATGTTTTAAGAAGTGTCTGCTGCGCTGAATATTTTTGAGCTGCTCAAACTTTTTTCATGTTTATAGAGTGTTTCTAATGTAACCTATGTGTGTGAATTGTATTTTTATTTTAAATAAATTGCGCAAAACTCAAAAAGGCTGATAATAGTGTAATTTGTGATGTTTGATGTTTAACATTGTTATCATCATCATCATCAACTTTTATTCCAGACTCATGGTCCATTCAGATGGCTCAGACATGACATACAACATACATTAAAAAAAGAGAAAACCATATACAAGAAAATAAAAACAGAAGAAACTACAATACCGCATTTCTATATAGAGACTTATACCAGTGTTTCCATAATGATGATTGGTATCGTATAGCACTAAACCTAGGATTACTAGTAACATAATGCTGTTCTGGGAGTCGTTCAGGTGGCAAATTAATTTGTAAACGAGTCTCCTCAATAATGCCTGAAAGGTGCTGACCCCTACCTTACCAAACAAGTCACTAGCACTGGAGCCCCTGGGTTTGTTGAGCAGATCCTCATACAGTCATTATAAGCAACCATGAGCTTCTGCATACTTGCCTTTTTAAACTTAATCCATAACGGAGCAGTATACAAGGGAGTGCAATATGCTTTAAACAGGCTAATTTTGACGTCATCCGTACACATGTGGAATTTTCTTACCAACATGTTAGCTTGAGCATATAATATGCGACGCTGCCTGTATATATCCTCATCATCAGATAACTGTTCTGTAATGCAATGACCCGGATATTTAATTTTATTACAGACACTCATCACTTGCCCTGACAAATACAAATCTGGAAAGCAAAGATCTGTGTCCTCTTTTGTCCTACATATCAACACAGCACTCCTTTTGGCATTATACAGCACATCATATTTCATCCCATATTCAGAGCAGATATTCAGTAACTGCTGAAAACCAGCACTGCTGGGAGAGAAAATAGCCAAATCATCAGCATACATACAATGATTAACCAAGGTGTTACCAATCATACAACCTGTTTTACATTTTGATAACTGGCTGGATAGCTCATCCATGTAAAAGTTGAATAGAGCTGGCGAGAGTAGCCCCCCCTGACGTACCCGATTACTTACCCCAAAGGAGGCAGATACTGTATTACCCCATTTAACCTGCAAACTCTGGTTAGCATACCAGTAAGCCAGGACTCTTATGATGCTGTCAGGGGCACACCTTTGGCTCAGTTTTTCAAATAACTTATAATGATTGACTCTGTCAAAGGCCTTAGAAGCATCAACAAACCCAATTATCATAGATCACTCTTAGAAGAAAAGGTTCTATAGGCGCTTCGTATTTGGAACCCCTAAGGTTCTACACTCTTAGAAAAAAAGGGTTCATTCGGGTTCTATATAGAACCATAGGGTTCTTTACTCAACTCCAAAGAACCTTTTATACTAAAAAGGTTCTATAATGACCTTTCTTGGGTTCTGTATAGAACCTTTTAGGGGTTCCAAATACGAAGCGCCTATAGAACCTTTTAAGGTTCTATATAGAACCTTTTCTTCTAAGAGTGATGAATTCTGCCTTATGTACCCATGAGTTGCCTCCTTCAAAGCATAGATACACAAATCAGGACCAAACTTAGCTTTGAAGCCAAACTGATTAGCAGTGGTACCAATAAAAGGACCTAGACGATCAAGCAAAATCCTTTCCAGTACTTTGGATATCACACTGGCAATGGCTATTGGCCTATAATTGTCTAAACTCCCAACCTTGTCCTTAATGACAGGCACAAGAGTAACATACAACATAGATTCAGGCAGCAGACCATGGGTCATGAATCTTGAAAAGCAAATGGCAAGCAATACTGCCACCTTAGGGCTAGCAACTTAAGGTGCTCTGTTAGCTTTCCTATCAGATAGATGTGCTACTGCCTGGCATACTTCACTGAAGTTCATTTATTCCATAAACTACTTACAGCATTTATCCCAAATTCCATATATCTAGTCATTTAGGGCATGCATAAAAGGACATCTAATAAATAAATATGTTTTCACAACCTCAGATGATGAAAAGACAAGTTCATATTCGTTTTTGAACAACAATACACATGTATTTTATGCATTCAAGAGTCCAAAAATAAATATATGTTGTCAATCCCAGAACTGTAGGTCCCGAGAGGATCAATAAATTAATTCTGATATGATACTGGATAATATAAACCTGATGAGAAACGGAAAAATACAACTTCCCATAGAAAAGTTAAAATAAGCATATAAGCAAATGTATTCTTATAATAAACAGAGATTATATGAAGGCTACAGTGTTCGGATCTTGACATGCAATCACTATGAAATTATTTTTAATGTTCATGTTTATGCAAACCATTAAAGAGAGTGTGAAAAGTGGATATATAGCGCCACCTACCTGTCTTTCTTTGAATTAGCCTAAGTAGGACAGCGCACAAGATTTCTCAGATTCATATGTCTACAGAAATATTGAAGCTATATTGACAATCAGTTTAAGTTTCTACGTTTCTACGGCTGTACTTTTCCCACATGCATGACCTGCATTTCAATTAATATTACAATCCCATCCAATTAAATTGAATAGCGCTGTTTTAACTGAATAATTGATTATGGATTGTTAAATTCAATTTGATGGAATTGTATTATTAATTAAATGCGTAAATCTTGTTAAGGTTTTTACCGAGTGCAGGAATGAAGGTGTGATAATTAGGAAAAGTGACTTGAGCACAAGCCTTTGACAAATAAACGTGTTATTGGATACAATTTTGTGTTTGCTAAACTGTTTAATGGCACTTAAAGAAGGTTAAACAGTAATTCATACAAACAGCAATATAGCCTACCTTTTCATAATTCTTTGGTTGGATTTATGACCAACCAAATCTATGTGTCCTTATCAGGCAAACATTAATGTTTTTAGTTTACATGCACTTTTAGAGAAAGTACAGTAAAACATACAATTTTAGCCTTAATCTTAGCTATACAAGTAAAACAGAAATTAGGCCTACTCCTTAACACGTTTTTGTTATCAATGCAATGGTAAAATACAATAAAAAGCTAATTAAATGAAGTTCAAATGTAGTTTTTTTTTTTATTATCATTATGACTACAAGTTACAAAGCCTGTTGGTTTTATCACTTCCCTTTTATCTATGCCAATAGTGTTAATACGGCCCGCCTTATGCCAAACATTCACGACCAATAAACATCTTTCTGTCAGTCCGAGCTGCAGAAATAAAGATCGACATTCACACACTTTCAGATTTCATCCGTGAAACACTGGCGCGCGCTGGAATTGAATGGCAACATGTTCCACGCGCTCTCGTTTAAAAACATTTGCTTTATAGAGGTAGCAATAGTCTGGCTTATTTCTCACTCTAGTCTAAGTGATGCGCATCAAGGTAAGAACAGTTCAATTGTTGTTGTTTTCTGATCCCCATAGAGACGCGGTTAGGCTATCTACAAATATTTAAACTTAACCTTTCGAGTTTACTTAGCCTATAGGTTTTAAAAATACAATATAGCTATAGCCTAATTCATCAATAAACCGAACATATTTTACAATTCTTCTCATAACAATTTAACATGTCTCTATATATCTCATGTCTTTGTTAAAGCATGTCAAACGAACTAAAATCGAAAGCGCAACATGGCTTTTTGTGTTTTGATGTGGATTTCTGTTCCGCGCACTTTGCTCAGGCGACCCGCTCATGATCTGGGGCCTCATTTATAACCGTTGCGTACGCACAAAACAGGCCCTGAAAGAGGCGTACGCCACTTCCGACACATAAGTTGTGATTTATAAAAACAAACTTGACGGGAAAATGTGCGCACCTGCACGCAAACTCTGACCCATGCGTACGAACGTTTTGGAGATGGAGCAGTTTGGCGACACCGATGGTGAGCCGGAGTTAAATGTCTTTTTGGTCACTTTTAGACAGAAAATCTAAATAAATGTACATAGGCTATACAGAAAGATAATACAAATATAATTTCACTCACCAAGCCTATCACTTGAAGCAAATATCCACACCTTAAATGTTCGCGCCAGCTAGCGTGTTGGGCCGTTAGTGAAACTGACGCATATCTAACGGCAGATGAAGTAAAACCGTAAATCTTTATTATTAATCCTAATCATAAATACAGTGCATGTTCACAATAACAGTTTAATAAAATAATGATTTAAACTATGTTTTACTTCTGATATAAACATTTAGATTAAATATGCCATTCTCAATAATGGAGTTAAACACTTAAACTAGGGGAGCGCGGGGCACAACCTAACGCGGGGCTAAATGTAACACGGACCTTTTACGTAGTTACTCAAGGTCACGCGGGTTGTGTTTACGATCTTTTTCTCTCGCTGCCAGAAGACGGTCTCCCGTGGATTTGTGAACATTTTTGGTAATATTTTGTGAAGATACGGGACAAAGAGTGTTTTGACACCATGTTAGTATTTTTTTTCATCATAGGCTACGTATTTTTCTGTTTCTGAGTTGTGTGTGTACGTCACCAAATCTAACTTTATATTGCCTTAATCACTGTCTTGTTGGCTAAAACATGGCACCATTTTGAAACATGTCAGCAACTCCTAGCAACTGTTAGCTAGGTTTAAAATATTTTTTACACTGCGGGGTTAGTTGTAACACAGTGTTACAACTAAGCCGCCAAGTGTTCACAATATTGTAGGCTATGGGATTTGTTTACTATATTGATCACCTGTTTATTTATTAAAAATATTGCCTGTTTTCATGTAATAAACATTTTAAAATGTGATTTTAAGCTTGTTTTTATTATTATTACTGTTACTATTAATAATAATAATAATTTTGCATGCAAAACTGTTCAGCCCTTTCCTATATCTCTATCCATGATATTGATCCATAATAGAAGGATGATTGGATGAGGGAAAGATGTATGGATATCTATCTATACAGATGTACAAACAATATCAAACTATACAGATAAAATAGTACTGAATTATGTGTGTTACACACAAGTGTTACAACTAACCCCTCTGTCTGTTACAACTAACCCCGCATATGGGGTAAGTTGTAACATTTGCACTTCTGTCACTTTCAGTGCAACTGTACGAAAATGGAAGGTCCTAGAAAAAAAACTTTCAGTGTTCATTTGTAGCAGAGATGTGTATGTTTCTTGTGTAAAAAAAATAATTAATCTAACCTAATTATTTTTTAAATAATTGAGCCAAAACCAAAATGCGTTAGGTTGTGCCCCGCTCTCCCCTACATGACATTTACTGAAAAGTTAAAATATATATATATTCAATAAATAGCCTATAAATATTTGTTGTGGATGCAATGCTTTTGAACACTTTTCCTTTGGCATGCCGTGTTTTAATGTTTTAATACAGAGATAATGCTTATCATCATGATAATAGCAGATTGTGCAAATATAATGCACAACAAGGTCGATCTGTTTCCATTACAAATATAAATCAATTAAAAATAGGCTACTATTTGGCCAGTGGAATGTAATGTAATGTGACGGCACATCCGTATTTCATATTTTCCTAAAAAATCTCAGTGTGTGCTTTCAGTTTCGCGGGCCTTTGGGAACGGGCACCAGTTATGCGTTATTGCGTTTTCACATTGACATAATTAAAAAATATAGGCCTATTTTTATTTATTTATTATTATATACTATAGGCCTACAGTAGCCTAGGCCTATATTTTTTAATTATGCGAATTTGAAAACGCGTCTGGTGCCCATTCCCACAGGGCCGCGAAACTGAAAGCACACACTGAGATGGAGTTTTACCTCAGTCATGTGGATAGAGTCGCTCAGAGAGAACAGTAGATTTGTATAATGAGAAGCGTTCGAACGTTTTTTTCAGAACGTTCGGGTTACATGAAAAGTCAAATAGCCTATTATTTTCTTTGTAGCCTACTTGTTGCTGGTCAGTTATAGAATTTTAGCTTTTAAGGCACCAACAATCTCTCTGAGCTTATTCTGAGTGCAAAAACATCTGTTAGATGTCTGATGTCATCTGAACAAAGATTATTGATGATCCCGAGACTGTGATTTTTCAAAACTGTGGAAAAAACTTCCCGTTTCCTTCATAGTTTGAACTGAGCTCAGTATTTTTATTTATTTTTTATATCAAATTCTAAACATTCTTAAATCCGGATACAAGCAAGGCGCATGAGATTTTAAGACTCTTATTCTTAAAAAAATAATCAAAATTAATTGAGTTTAAGCTTGAAAAAAAATAACAAATATCTGGGTCAGAATAATAGGCCTACATTTCATTTAAAGGGAAAACAATTATTTTTCTGACCCCGTTGGCATTTGTTCTTGTTTTAAGAAAACAAGGAGTTTTCTAAGGAGGAACAAAATATTTTTTTTGCAGTGTAACTGCTTAAAGTGTTAAGGATGTTTCCTCTTTCCATTGCATTGCGAGTAGGCTATACAGTTTTATGCACTTCCCTGTGTTTGTGATGTGTGTTTTTGTTGTATGGCACAGTGGTCAACTACTGTTGTTTTTACTGTGCTTAAAAAATAAAAATAAAATATTTAAAGTCATGTCAAACTATATTTATAGAGCCCATTTTACACAACTGTTGACCCAAAGTGCTTAAACGATAAGACATGGAGCAGAAAACACATGTGTACTGGTATCAGTGCATTGAATCGGCTGATTTTAATGACTGTATAGTAAAATTACTGCTCTGCTGATGATGTATAATTTGTGATGTCACCTGTGTATAAACCAGATGTGACAGCAGACACACATTTACTTTGCACATCACTTGCCTTCAGGACTTAGTAGAAAGGCTTTATGGTTGAAATTGTGAAGGGATCTCAAGGGTTGTGAAGGGGTCTATTATAAACCTGATTAAAAAAATGCAAATGTTAATAATAGCCTAATAAAAAAATTGGTAAACTTAAAATAATTATTCAATGCTAACTTTTGTCTATACAAATGGCAATAAATTGGGGGTTTTAAATCCAGGGGTCCGCAAGGGAGCGCAGTCAGCGCAAAGGAAAAACAGTGTTAGGAAAAACAACATTAACGTGTATAAATAATCATAAAAGAATAAGATAGGCCTACATGAAAAAATAAAAAAAATAAAACGTTCAGTGAAGGATTCAGTGGATAAACTTTCTGGAAGTTTTTCATCAGGTTCGCTGGAATGAGATATCCTAACCGTTCACCGTAGCAAACAAAATGAAAGCGTTGGAACAACAACAACAAGATACCGGAGACTGCAACAACAACAAGCGCTCGTGTGAGGGGGTTATGAGATAGCCTTTAGTTTAAAAGAAATCAAAGACAATTTTATCGGTCATGTAACTTCAAAAAATAGCAAAGACACTCATCAAAGATGAAACTTTTCGATCGCCTGCGTTTATGCGTGCTATCAAAATATAGGCTACTTTTAAAGAATATAGGCATTCAACTTGTATATGCTAGCTAGCATATGCATAAAAAAACGAAGTGTACTTTAGGCTTAAAGGGGTGGTTGATTATGATTTCTCTTTTCTAACTGTAGTTAGTGTGTAATGTTGCGGTTTGATCATAAACAACATCTGCAAAGTTACAACGCTCAAAGTTCAGAGCAAAGGGAGATATTTGCTTTTAAAGAAATAGTTTTTTAAGGACTACAACAAACGGCTGGTAGAAACTACACGACATTCCTCCCAGGTTAGTGACATCACCAACCCTACAATTTACATAAACCCCGCCCCCAGAACACGATTTATAGATTATCATGACAGAATATGCTAATCAATGACTAGAAAATAACTACACATAATAAGCTATGTAAATTCATCAAGTAACTATTCAGAAATGTCCTGTTCTTCTACATGTTGTCACTTCTTCTTGAGTCTCTCCATCATTGTCTGACTCCGGTTTGAACATAAAAGGCTAAACATTTTCAGAAATGTTGTTGTCTGCGTGAGGTAATCTGAGCTGCTAACACAGGAGCTCTTGAAGCTCCGCCCCCCGGAGGAGCAGTTCATTTGCATTTAAAGGGACACACGAAATGGCGCGTTTTTACTGACCCTCAAAAAGTGACCATTTTAACATGCTATATAAAAATATCTGTGGGGTATTTTGAGCTAAAACTTCACACACACACACTCTGGGGACATCAGAGACTTGTGAAAAGGGCATTATACCCCCCTTTAACTCACCTCCTCCTCTCTTTGGCAGTTTGCTCCAAATCACTGGTTAGACATGAATGATTCGCAGATGTTTTGAAGCTTCGTGAAACGTGTTTCGAAAGCAATCACAAGTTGTTTGTGTTTTATTTTTTCCTCAGAGAAACATTACCTGCAATACGTGTTTACAGTCCTAACCAAAGAAGACAAATTTCCTGCGTTCAGTGCTGAGGCCGAGTCCGACGACAAACTGATCGCTCACTACAGTAATGAAGAGAGAGTCTGGATAAGAGAGAATCTGACTGACTGGCTTGAAGCTCCTGGAGAACCTCCTGAAACCAGAGACTGGTACCTGGATCAGCTGCACGCTCTGTCAAAGTGCACAACATCTGCAAACTGTTCCGGTGAGTTTAGATGTTAAAGGGATAGTTCACTTTGAAATTAAATGTTGGTGTGTTTTATCTTACCTGAAGTGCATCCAAGATGAAGGTGTCTTTGTCTCCGCAGTAGTTTCAATTTTGATATTTTTAGGTCAAACCGTTCTTGTCTGTCAGTCATATAATGCAGGTATATAGGCACTGTCTCCAAAAGCATGCAGAGAAAAGTCCAAGTTAAAAAATTCCCCATCGTAAGTGCACATTGATGGCCTAAGACACGAAACAAGCGGTTTGTGTGATAAAACTAACAGTATTTATATCGTTTTTATCTCTTTTACACAACCACGTCCCAGTGATCTTTTTACACTGGATTTCTTCCCCGGAAACTAATCTAACTGCCTTCGATTGGACGTTGCATTTTTAAACTCAGCAGAAACGCGTGTGATTGGCTGTACGGCTCAACGTATGCCTTTGATTGACCTGAACAATGAAGCGATAGTGTGTCAAGATAGAAGGCTTACAAATTGGGAATTGGGAAGTGAAAACTCAACACTCACGCGAGCTTAGGCCATCAATGTGCACTTACGATGGGGAATTTCTCTGCATGCTTTTGGAGACAGTGCCTATAGACCTGCATTATATGACTGACAGACAAGAACGGTTTGAAAAAAATTGAAACTACTGCGGAGACAAAGACACCTACATCTTGGATGCACTTCAGGTAAGCTAAAACATACCAACATTTAATTTCAAAGTGAACTATCCCTTTAATAAGAGAGAAGCATTAATCAACATATGACCTTAGGTGACTTGCGATTACGAAGGTGTCATTTTTTTCAGTCAGCCCCCATATCCGTGTGTGTGTGTGTGTGTGTGTGTGTGTGTGTGTGTGTGTGTGTGTGTGTGTGTGTGTAGCTTCTCATGAGTGTTCTGTGATTGTAGATCATATTCTTCAGAGAATAACTGGCTGTGAACTGGAGAAACTTCCTGATGGAACAAAGAGTATGACTGTCTTCGATGAATATGGATTTGATGGAGAGGATCTTCTATCCTTTAGTTATGAAACTATGCTGTGGATTGATAAAAACCCGAATGCCAAAGAAACTAAAATGAAATGGGATCGTGATATTGGACGCAACAAACTCCTCAAGTATTACCTCAAGAACTGCATGAACTGGATCTACACATTTAACAACACAAAAAAGAGTAAGTTATGATCTGATCATTTTATTTATCGTGTGTGTGTGTGAGTGTGTGTGTGTGAGTGTTTGTGTGTGTGTGTGTGTGTTTTCACAATGATTCATATTGGTCATTGCAGATCCGGTGACTAAGAAAGTGAGAAGTGTGTAGAGCGACTTGTTTACCAGTTAAAGTTTAGTTTTATTAGATTACATGGCAGCTAAATTATTTGATTATGAATTATAATAAAATGTTTGGTTAAAGGCATAACTCACCCAGTCATTATTTACTCACCTTTACGTCGTTCCAAACCTTTATGACTTTCTTCTGCACCGCACAGGAAATTATTTTTTAAAGAAAATGAAGAATACAGTTTTATTTTAAGCACAGAAAGACAATTTGTAAATGTTTATTTGTTAAGTGCATTATTATTTCCTTCTCCAGGTTCTCCAGATGTTCGTGTCTCCGCAAGGAAATCTCCAGATGATGACAGTAAGCTGGTTCTGAGCTGTCTGGCCACTGGTTTCTACCCCAGAGATGTTCAGATGAACATTAGATTGAACAAAACTAAACTTGAGGATCAGACATCTTCAGGAATCAGACCAAATCATGATGAAACCTTTCAGATGAAAATCAGTGTGAAGATCCACAGAAATGATAAAGGATCTTATGACTGTCAGGTCACTCACAGCAGTCTGACAGAACCAGTATCAGTAAACTGGGGTAAATATCACCATAAATACAGTCACTCACACATTTGTTACAGGAGAACATGATAATGCTGGAATAGATTAATGTTGCCACAAACAATTACAGTCTCAATTCAGTTTAACAGTTTATGATGTTGATATAAAACATTTCTGTAAAAAAATTACAATGAGTTTGTTTTTATTTTATTTTATGTTTTTGTTTTAATTTATTTTATGTTTATCACAGATGGAAAATGTTCTAACTGTGAAGCAGAATCTCTCTGGCCTGTGATAGCAGGAGTAATCGCTGGAGTTGTGGGTGTAGTTCTCGCTCTCATAGGGATTTACTGGTACATCAACAAACAGAGAAGCTCAAATGGTGAGTTATAAATATTCAGCATGATCAGATAAAATGTATGAACTAGAAATGAAAAGTTTGGGAGTATACAATGGTAGAAATATGTGAGTATAGTGATAATATTTTGATAATTTTGAAACCAATGAGAAGTGTGAATAAATGTAAACATGTTTATATGTTTATATCAAGAACATCATATTTATTGTATTCTGTATCTTTAGGTCAGGTGATAAATTCTTCCTTGTACGGCGCAGTGAATGATCAGATACAGATAACACACAGCTGATGGGATCAGATCATGAGCCGTGCTGATGGATCCACAGACACTGAGACGTGAACGGGTTTACAGGCATTAGAGTAAAAAAAAAAAGTTAATTCTCTATTATAATTTTCCAGTTCTTTTCTGCAAAAAGTGCATTTTGTTTTCTGTTCTTGTCTTTCTTTTTTTTTTGTCAGCATTTTGTAATCTGCATCAACTCTGCTTTATTAACAATAATGTTGACCGTTATTGTTTATTATGTTCTTTATGTTTGGTATGATGCTACTTTTCACATTTGAGAGTCTCTTGAAACATTTCAAAGGGTCAAGATCACGTTACATGAAATCCAGTTCTCTAACAGTTCCAGTCAAGTGGACAGGAGTGACATCTGAGGGTTTAAAATGCGTCTGTTTTCTGTGATCTGATCAAAAGTGAAACCGCAAACACATTTGAAACGCTTGTTCAAACCAGTTAAACACGGATCAGTTTCAGTTTTACACTCTTCAGAAGTCAACCTAACAGAGAATTATTAACAGTATTTAACATAAAACTCATCAGCTAAGAGTATTATAAATTGCAAAGCCAAGGCATTTTTATCTCATTATTTTACCTTTATATTACATTTAATACTTATTACTATAGATAATATGCAAAACTAAAATGCTATTTCTGGCCATTACATTCAGCTGTTACCAGGCAGAATCCTCATACATGATGTATTTATCAGATACATACATTCTGATAAAATGAGACTTTTAATATATGACAAAGATGGGCTGAAAGTAATTTTACTCAGTTACAGTGAGCGGTTAATTGACTCGGCTGATATATCACTAGTCCACACATTATAGAGTTTAAAACAGTGTGTGTGTGTGTGTGTGTGTGTGTGTGTCATTTACTGTCTCTCTGTATCATCTGTTGCTAAGATACTGACAGCAAGTGAGATCATTATGGTGTGCATGAGTTATAATATTTTCAGCACTGGGATCAGACGAAATACTTTTACATTTGTGGTTTAATATTTTTATTTAAATAATTATGAAATCATAAACAAAACAAAATTAGACATGTTAATAGTTAAATCGGTAACACTTTACAATATGTTAATTTATTAAACATTAGTTAATGTATTAACTAACATGAACTAACCATGAGCAATACATTTGTTATAGTATTTATTAATCTTTGTTAATGTTAGTTAATATAAATAAAGCTGTTCATTGTTTGTTCATGTTAGTTCACAGTGCATTAACTCATGTTAACAAGATTTTAATAAGGTATTAGTAAATGTTGAAATTAACATTAACAAAGATGAATAACTGCTGTAGAAGTGCAGTTCATTATTAGTTAACGTTAACTAATGTAGTTAACTACTGAACCTTATTGTAAAGTGTTACCGTTAAATCACTAGATGTTTACTGATAAATCTAACAAAACTGAACCTTTTCATTCCTCACCTCAGCCTCTCTCTTACATGACCAATACATGATCTACTGTACGTGTTATTAATCTACTGTAGTTATTAATCTACTGTACGTGTTATTAATCTACTGTACGTGTTATTAATCTACTGTAGTTATTAATCTACTGTACGTGTTATTAATCTACTGTAGTTATTAATCTACTGTAGTTATTAATCTACTGTACGTGTTATTAATCTACTGTAGTTATTAATCTACTGTAGTTATTAATCTACTGTACATGTTATTAATCTACTGTAGTTATTAATCTACTGTAGTTATTAATCTACTGTACATGTTATTAATCTACTGTAGTTATTAATCTACTGTAGTTATTAATCTACTGTACGTGTTATTAATCTACTGTAGTTATTAATCTACTGTACGTGTTATTAATCTACTGTAGTTATTAATCTACTGTACGTGTACATGATTTTATGAGTGTGGAAAAGCACATTTGTCTTTTTTTAATAGTATTCTTTGTTTACTTTATTATGCTGCCGCATCATGATTGGATTATATTAAGATGTCTTTATAGTGTTCCTGTAATTTTGCTAATCATGATTATTAGCAAGCACAAGATCACGGTTTGATTCCCAGGGAACATGTGTTGGTCAAATGTACAGCTATACATTGTGAGACACTGTTTGGTAAAAGTGTCTGTCAGATGCTACTGTAAATGTGCCTCTTGGACAACAATGTGTTAAATGTGCAATATTAAGAAATAAATTAGTCTTGAGTGTGAGTGTTTATGGACTGGATATGGTAAAATATGATGCTTAGGTATGAAGATCTTCTCTGATATCAGACATTTCTCTCAGACTATATTTGAGACTATAAATGCTGTCTATAATTCAGTGTGTTCACTTCATGCATTTAACTGTCGCAGCTTTAATCGTTTTTGGTGCATCTTTGACTATCTGGAGATGAAATATTAATCCTGCTGTATTTGACAATCTTATGTGAAGCTGTTTAAACTTTGTTAAAGAGTTGAAGGATAACTCTTCAGCACACCAATGCGCAAGTTCAACGATCAGCAACATTTGTTTAAAAAACTGAATGTTTATTGTTTAAAAACTATAAATTAAGTCATAAAACTTATTTGATTATTTGTGAAGTGAAAGTGTTTGTATTTTTTATAGACCATAGAAGCTGAATATCTGACACGCTGCTTCTTCTAAGTGCTTTAAATCAACATGAAATCAATTTTGACTCTATTTTTAAACTTTTTTGAACTCTTAATTCATGATCATGAATTAATTATATTTCAATCACATGGCATATTTACAGAAACTTCACCATCCACACAATAGTAATGATAAAATAAATCAAAAAGTGAAAATAACAGAAGTCAAATGTATCACTCATTTGTATTTGTGTCACATGACGGAGGCCCGTCTTACAAGGTCGACTCTGATTGGATGAGACTCGCGAAGAGGCGTGTCCAGTTATGGATGCCTGTTGTTGTTGTTTTTCAAATTTGTGTATTTTAATAATAATTTTAATTAAATTTCAGTCTGCACATGCATTTTTCAAACGACTTCCGAAGACCTTATGGCACAGATTCAGAATATCATAGGGACTATTTTATGGAGTAAGCTTTATATTAATTTACATTCGTTTGATTGTCCTGTTTGGCCGTGACATAATGTGTTGATGTGTGTTCACAGTTTATGCTCTCAGAGACTATAGTGTGAAAAGTAAACTGTGTTTTAAGATAGTTTTAAAAAGATAATACTGTTAACAACGAATTTAAATAATATTTACGGCTGGATTTTTCCTCAACACGTGACGTCGGGAATGAAAACGAAAGTGTGATTCATCCAGCAGCCAGTGAGGGGCGACAGTGCGCTGAAGCACATGACGCTCAATACAACTCGGAAGAGACGAGATTACCGTTCACTTCGATGTTTAATCTGTTTAGTCTGAAATATAATGGACGAAAATGGTTGATTTTAAGTTCTAGTGATTCTAGTTTTTAAATCTTCTGTATAGACATGAGAATATTTTTGCTTATTTTTGTATTGTTTCACTCTTTATTTAGCGATGGGCAGCAAGGTAAGAACACGGTTTATTAGTTTCAGTGAACTAGATGCCACCTACAAATTGCAGTCACTTACAAACATACTATGAATAGTATAAAATATAATGTAAAATAAAATAAATTTTACAGTAGCCTATAGCCTACTTTGTAGTCCTATAGTATGTTTTCAGGTTTTAAGTTAGTTTTATCCACCATTTGTCAATATATGTCGTCATTGCTTGTGTTTATATTGTGTGTTCCTCAGAGAAACACTTCCTGCACTACAAGTCTACAGTCCTGACCAGATCTGTGTTGTGTTTTATTGTGTTGTAATCCTACTGTGTTCAGCACTTTGGTCAGCTTTGCTGTCTTTGTTCTGTTTAAATACATTTTAGTTGCTTACGTTATATGCAGTGACGTGCGGTGATGTCTTAAAGAGGCTAGGCACTGAGTTATGAAAGCCAGATTACCTGATTTATTGTTTAGGCTAATATATAATACGTAATAACAGTAAATGTTACGCACAAGCGCGGCATATCAAGAAATGTACAAATCGCCTACTCCCACAGTCTCTCTCTCTCTCGCGCACACACACATACATACACGCACGCACGCACGCACACACACACCGGTAACGTTATTAATGTCCACTTCAGCATCAGAATGCAACCATTCTTGATCCTAATTGTTGCACAGCGGCCAACTATGTTTGTCAGTCAGCAAAAGTAAAATCACGCAAATGGCTTGCATTAATTCAACCACATGCATCAATTCAAATATTAAGCACAAAATAGTTTTTGACTCACCAATCGGTAGATTATTTGTACATAAAATCCATCCACCGCTCTTTCCTCGTGAAGACGTCGATCACAGCTTTGTAAAATACCAGTCTGTTTGAAACGATCGGACAATGGTTGGGCCCTTTTGCTGCACTAGTCCATGTAAGTCTGGCGTAGACCTCAATCTTGCTATTAACTCAGATTTTGAATTAAAATCGAGTTTGGAAAAAATTCTTCACAAAACTCTGTGATATCGGCCGGTGCTGTCATTTTGATTTTGAATTTGGCGGGGATTAGGTTAGGTAGCTGTGGTGAAATGACGTTAGCTACGCAAATGTCCAGTAATATCTCGATTTTGATTGGTCCATGTCTGATATGTGACGGAGATGCTTACTGGCATAACATAGTTACGTCCAAAGGCACAGCAGATTTGTGCTTTTTGCCGTACATGTTGAAGAATACAGGATCGAAGTGCGCATGCGCAACATGGGTTTTTCGCTTGTCGTCTGCAATGAATGGACCGTAAAAGCACTGCTTATTCTACCTTTGATTATGCGTAACTGCTACATTTGTCTTCATAACGTCTAAACAATTGGAATAACACACATATTGCATATATAAATCACAAGAATAAACAGTAAAAATACAAATAAAAGTTTATTGTTTAATAAACATTTTTATTTTTTTTATTTTGGCAGGGTAGGCAGTGCCTAGCTTGCCTACCCGACCGCACGTCACTGGTATATGTTCCCATTGTGGTTTGTGTTTCATGTTTCTCAGAGAAACACTTCCTCCACTACAAGTCTACAGTCCTGACCAGATCAGACTCATTCCCAGAGTTCAGTGCGGTGTGTGTTTATGACGACAGACGGATCAAACACTTCAGTGATGAAGAACGAGTCTGGACTCTGACTGATGAAGACTGGACTGAAGATCCTGGAGATCCTCCTGACTCTAGAGACTGGTTCATACGTCAGATCAGGACTCTGTCAGACTGCACACACTCACTGTGTTCTGGTGAGATTCAAGCTTTACTCCTATTCATTATCAGACATTATATTTACTGTGAGTTTCTCATGCGTGTTGTTCTGTGATTGTAGATCATGTTCTTCAGAGAATAATCGGCTGTGAACTGGAGAAACTTCCTGATGGATCAGAGAACTGACTGTCTTTGATGAATATGGATTTGATGGAGAGATCTTATATCCTTTAATTATGACACTGTGCAGTGGATTGATAAAAACCCCAAAGCCAAAGAAACTAAAGAGGAATGGGATCATAACACTGGACGCAACCAATACCTCAAACATTACCTCAAGACCTGCACTGACTGGATCTCAGCGTTTAACAACACAAACAAGAGTAAGTTCTGATCAGATCAGTTTAATGTGTGTGTGTGTGTGTGTGTGTGTGTCAAATTCAGTCTAAAATATAAAAGTATCTGAAAGGCTCTGTTCATATATGCAACATTTTTATCTATACTTATTAAACTGATCATTTAGTCACAAAAAAAACTTTTTTAATGAATATGGAGGTGTAACGAAGGTCGGGAACCGGCGAACATTCAACAGACTTTAATGACAAAATAAAACAAATACAAAACGAAAGTAAAGACGGCAGTCCCTCACGGTCGACTGCCGCCACACATAATAAAACAAAACAACAAAAACTCAGGCCTGTTCCTCTCTCCATCTCCACTCTCGTCGCTCCTCCGTGAGAGACACGAGACCGGTGCGTCGCACAGATGTCGCTCATTATCAGTCACGCCACCGACCTCGACCTCGTCCTGGTCGCCACAGAAGAATATACTGTATATTTTTTACACGCAGAAGAAAAATCTTTGTAAATGCTTGTTTGTTAATTATGTTGTTCTCCAGGTTCTCCAGATGTTCGTGTCTCCGCAAGGAAATCTCCAGATGATGACAGTAAGCTGGTTCTGATCTGTCTGGCCACTGGTTTCTACCCCAGAGATGTTCAGATGTACATTAGATTGAACAGGATTAATCTTGAGGATCAGACATCTTCAGGAATCAGACCAAATCATGATGAAACCTTTCAGATGAAAATCAGTGTGAAGATCGACAGAAACCATGAAGGATCTTACGACTGTCTGCTCACTCACAGCAGTCTGACAGAACCAGTATCAGTAAACTGGGGTAAATATGATCATAAATACAGTCACTCACACATTTGTAACAGGAGAACATGATAATGCTGGAATAGATTAATGTTGCCACAAACAATTACAGTCTCAATTCAGTTTAACAGTTTATGATGTTGATATAAAACATTTCTGTAAAAAAATGTACAATGAGTTTGTTTTTATTTTATTTTATGTTTTTGTTTTTATTTATTTTATGTTTATCACAGATGGAAAATGTTCTAACTGTGAAGCAGAATCTCTCTGGCCTGTGATAGCAGGAGTAATCGCTGTAGTTGTGGGTGTAGTTCTCGCTCTCATAACGATTCTCTATTACATCAACAAACAGAGAAGCTCAAATGGTGAGTTATACATATTCAGCATGATCAGATAAAATGTATGAACTAGAAATGAAAAGTTTGGGAGTATACAATGGTAGAAATATGTGAGTATAGTGATAATATTTTGATAATTTTGAAACCAATGAGAAGTGTGAATAAATGTAAACATGTTTATATGTTTATATCAAGAACATCATATTTATTGTATTCTGTATCTTTAGGTCAGGTGATAAATTCTTCCTCGTACGGCGCAGTGAATGATCAGATACAGATAACACACAGCTGATGGGATCAGATCATGAGCCGTGCTGATGGATCCACAGACACTGAGACGTGAACGGGTTTACAGGCATTAGAGTAAAAAAAAAAGTTAATTCTGTATTATAATTTTCCAGTTCTTTTCTGCAAAAAGTGCATTTTGTTTTCTGTTCTTGTCTTTTTTCTTTTTTTTTTGTCAGCATTTTTTAATCTGTGTCAACTCTGCTTTATTAACAATAATGTTGACCGTTATTGTTTATTATGTTCTTTATGTTTGGTATGATGCTACTTTTCACATTTGAGAGTCTCTTGAAACATTTCAAAGGGTCAAGATCACGTTACATGAAATCCAGTTCTCTAACAGTTCCAGTCAAGTGGACAGGAGTGACATCTGAGGGTTTAAAATGCTTCTGTTTTCTGTGATCTGATCAAAAGTGAAACCGCAAACACATTTGAAACGCTTGTTCAAACCAGTTAAACACGGATCAGTTTCAGTTTTACACTCTTCAGAAGTCAACCTAACAGAGAATTATTAACAGTATTTAACATAAAACTCATCAGCTAAGAGTATTATAAATTGCAAAGCCAAGGCATTTTTATCTAATTATTTTACCTTTATATTACATTTAATACTTATTACTATAGATAATATGCTAAACTAAAATGCTATTTCTGGCCATTACATTCAGCTGTTACCAGGCAGAATCCTCATACATGATGTATTTATCAGATACATACATTCTGATAAAATGAGACTTTTAATACTATGACAAAGATGGGCTGAAAGTAATTTTACTCAGTTACAGTGAGCGGTTAATTGACTCGGCTGATATATCACTAGTCCACACATTATAGAGTTTAAAACAGTGTGTGTGTGTGTGTGTGTGTGTGTGTGTCATTTACTGTCTCTCTGTATCATCTGTTGCTAAGATACTGACAGCAAGTGAGATTATTATGGTGTGCATGAGTTATAATATTTTCAGCATTGGGATCAGACGAAATACTTTTACATTTGTGGTTTAATATTTTTATTTAAATAATTATGAAATCATAAACAAAAAAAATTAGACATGTTAATAGTTAAATCGGTAACACTTTACAATATGTTAATTTATTAAACATTAGTTAATGTATTAACTAACATGAACTAACCATGAGCAATACATTTGTTATAGTATTAATTAATCTTTGTTAATGTTAGTTAATATAAATAAAGCTGTTCATTGTTTGTTCAGTTCACAGTGCATTAACTAATGTTAACAAGATTTTAATAAGGTATTAGTAAATGTTGAAATTAACATTAACAAAGATGAATAACTGCTGTAGAAGTGCAGTTCATAGTTAACGTTAACTAATGTAGTTAACTACTGAACCTTATTGTAAAGTGTTACCGTTAAATCACTAGATGTTTACTGATAAATCTAACAAAACTGAACCTTTTCATTCCTCACCTCATCCTCTCTCTTACATGACCAATACATGATCTACTGTACGTGTTATTAATCTACTGTAGTTATTAATCTACTGTACGTGTTATTAATCTACTGTAGTTATTAATCTACTGTAGTTATTAATCTACTGTACATGTTATTAATCTACTGTAGTTATTAATCTACTGTAGTTATTAATCTACTGTACATGTTATTAATCTACTGTAGTTATTAATCTACTGTAGTTATTAATCTACTGTACGTGTTATTAATCTACTGTAGTTATTAATCTACTGTGCGTGTACATGTTTTTATGAGTGTGGAAAAGCACATTTGTCTTTTTTTAATAGTATTCTTTGTTTACTTTATTATGCTGCCGCATCATGATTGGATTATATTAAGATGTCTTTATAGTGTTCCTGTAATTTTGCTAATCATGATTATTAGCAAGCACAAGATCACGGTTTGATTCCCAGGGAACATGTGTTGGTCAAATGTACAGCTACATTGTGAGACACTGTTTGGTAAAAGTGTCTGTCAGATGCTACTGTAAATGTGCCTCTTGGACAACAATATGTTAAATGTGCAATATTAATAAATAAATTAGTCTTGAGTGTGAGTGTTTATGTACTGGATATGGTAAAATATGATGCTTAGGTATGAAGATCTTCTCTGATATCAGACATTTCTCTCAGACTATATTTGAGACTATAAATGCTGTCTATAATTCAGTGTGTTCACTTCATGCATTTAACTGTCGCAGCTTTAATCGTTTTTGGTGCATCTTTGACTATCTGGAGATGAAATATTAATCCTGCTGTATTTGACAATCTTATGTGAAGCTGTTTATTAAACTATATTTAAAATATATAGTGTCTGATGACTTTTACACACGTGTCTTTAGAGCAGAGACTGATATTGATTCATTTAGATTTATATTTCATTCAATTAAACTTTGTTAAAGAGTTGAAGGATAACTCTTCAGCACACCAATGCGCAAGTTCAACGATCAGCAACATTTGTTTAAAAAACTGAATGTTTTTTGTTTAAAAACTATAAATTAAGTCATAAAACTTATTTAATTATTTGTGAAGTGAATGTGTTTGTATTTTTTATAGACCATACATTGAAGCTGAATATCTGACACGCTGCTTCTTCTAAGTGCTTTAAATGAACATAATCAATTTTGACTCTATTTTTAAACTTTTCTGAACTCTTAATTCATGATCATGAATTAATTATATTTCAATCACATGGCATATTTACAGAAACTTCACCATCCACACAATAGTAATGATAAAATAAATCAAAAAGTGAAAATAACAGAAGTCAAATGTATCACTCATTTGTATTTGTGTCACATGACGGAGGCCCGTCTGACGAGGTCGACTCTGATTGGATGAGACTCGCGAAGAGGCGTGTCCAGTTATGGATGCCTGTTGTTGTTGTTTTTCAAATTTGTGTATTTTAATAATAATTTAATTAAATTTCAGTCTGCACATGCATTTTTCAAACGACTTCCGAAGACCTTATGGCACAGATTCAGAATATCATAGGGACTATTTTATGGAGTAAGCTTTATATTAATTTACATTCGTTTGATTGTCCTGTTTGGCCGTGACATAATGTGTTGATGTGTGTTCACAGTTTATGCTCTCAGAGACTATAGTGTGAAAAGTAAACTGTGTTTTAAGATAGTTTTAAAAAGATAATACTGTTAACAACGAATTTAAATAATATTTACGGCTGGATTTTTCCTCAACACGTGACGTCGGGAATGAAAACGAAAATGTGATTCATCCAGCAGCCAGTGAGGGGCGACAGTGCGCTGAAGCACATGACGTTCAACACAACCCGGAAGAGACGAGATTACCGTTCACTTCGATGTTTAATCTGTTTAATCTTAAATATAATGGACGAAAATGGTTGATTTTAAGTTCTAGTGATTTTAGTTTTTAAATGTTTTGTATAGACATGAGAATGTTTTTGCTTATTTTTGTATTGCTTCACTCTTTATTTAGCGATGGGCAGCAAGGTAAGAACACGGTTTATTAGTTTCAGTGAACTAGATGCCACCTACAAATTGCAGTCACTTACAAACATACTATGAATAGTATAAAATATAATGTAAAATTAAATAAAATGTTACAGTATACTTTATAGTATGTTTTCAGGTTTTAAGTTAGTTTTATCCACCATTTGTCAATATATGTCATCATTGCTTGTGTTTATACTGTGTGTTCCTCAGAGAAACACTTCCTCCACTACAAGTTTACAGCCTTGACCAGAGCAGACACATTCCCAGAGTTCAGTGCGGAGTGTGTTTATGACGACAGACGGATCAAACACTTCAGTGATGAAGAACGAGTCTGGACTCTGACTGATGAAGACTGGACTGAAGATCCTGGAGATCCTCCTGACTCTAGAGACTGGTTCCTACATCAGATCAGGACTCTGTCAGACTGCACACACTCACTGTGTTCTGGTGAGATTCATGCTTTACTCTTATTAATTATCAGACATCATATTTACTGTGAGTTTCTCATGCGTGTTGTTCTGTGATTGTAGATCATGTTCTTCAGAGAATAATTGGCTGTGAACTGGAGAAACTTCCTGATGGGATCAGAGAATCTGACTGTCTTTGATGAATATGGATTTGATGGAGAAGATCTTATATCCTTTAATTATGACACTGGGCAGTGGATTGATAAAAACCCCAAAGCCAAAGACACCAAAGAGAAATGGGATCGTCACACTGGACGCAACAAATACCTGCAGTATTTCCTCAAGACCTGCACTGACTTGATCTCAACGTTTCACAACACAAACAAGAGTACGTTCTGATCCGATCAGTTTAATTAACTGTGTGTGTGTGTGTGTGTGTGTGTGTGTGTGTGTGTGTGTGTGTGTGTGTGTGTGTGTGTGTGTGTGTGTGTGTGTTTTAATAGGCTAACTCATCTTGTCATAATTTTGTTACCCTTATTGTATTGTATACCCTTACGTGGAGCACAAAATATGAAGTTATATTGATGAATTTTTATTGATAAAATGAAGAATGCAATTCGTTTTGTCCCCACAGAAACTATCGATTTCATAATGATTTTATTCTTCTTTGTGCTCCAGGTTCTCCAGATGTTCGTGTCTCCGCAAGGAAATCTCCAGATGATGACAGTAAGCTGGTTCTGATCTGTCTGGCCACTGGTTTCTACCCCAGAGATGTTCAGATGAACATCAGATTGAACAGAATTAATCTTGAGGATCAGACATCTTCAGGAATCAGACCAAATCATGATGAAACCTTTCAGATGAAGATCAGTGTGAAGATCGACAGAAATGATAAAGGATCTTACGACTGTCCTGCTCACTCACAGCAGTCTGACAGAACCAGTTACAGTAAACTGGGGTAAATATCATCATAAATACAGTCTTGAGTGAATATGAATTATATTTATACACTAATGGTGCTTCTGCATAACT
This sequence comes from Phoxinus dragarum, assembly GCA_033366665.1. Taxonomy (NCBI): domain Eukaryota; kingdom Metazoa; phylum Chordata; class Actinopteri; order Cypriniformes; family Leuciscidae; genus Phoxinus; species Phoxinus dragarum. The sequence continues at coordinate 53,702 of JARPMJ010001692.1, read as the reverse complement.
CATGTTGTAGCAGGAGAATATGATGATGCTGAAATAGATTCATGTTTCTGGTCACAAACAATTAAAGTGCCTCGATTCAGTTCAACCGGTGATAAGCATTCATAATGTTTCTGGTTATATATAATTATATATTTCTCCATTCTGCAGACGGAGCCTGTTTTGACTGTGAAAGCGAGCTTTTCTGGCTTTATATGACAGGAGGAGCAGCAGCATTTCTACTCTTACTTCTAGTTCTCGTTTGTTGGTGGATCAACAAAAAGAAAGTGTCAAACGGTGAGTTCAACATATTCAACATGATTGTTACCGGTTTAAATCTGTTGTTTTTAAATATTCTTGTCTTAAAGATATTTTTTGAGCTGGATAGTTTGAATGTATCGCGCCTCGATAGAAAATAAACCAATTGAAATTAAATGGTTTTCAATTTGGTTGATTCTGAAAATACAGTATTCTTAAGTTTGTTTTATTTTTGTTCATTCGTCCATTTCTAATTGGTTTTAGTGCGGATACGTAATCACAACGGTCCACTTTTGTTATGTTCCTTTATGTCTAGATATAATAGGTATCAGATATTTTACATTTGACAGTTTCTTGAATATTTCAAAGGATCGAGAACATTTAATATATGTTGCGTGTAACATGATTCTCTGTTGTTGTTTCAGGAGGAGGAATCGGATACGAAATGATGAAACTAAGAAGGAGGTTTACTGGCCCAAGAAGGACCCAGAACTCCGCAAATATATACCAGTATCGCATCATTTTACTTTATTTATGCATTTTGTGCGTAACGCCATACAATTGTCATGTTAATGTTTTATGTGTATTTATTATGTATATAATGTTTTTGTTCTAAAAAAAAAAAAAAAAAGCATAAATCATAGGTTGATTTTGCGATGTTTGTATGTGGTCTCGGAGATTGACAATGCTTTAACCTACACTGTAAAAAAAAACAATTTTACAGAAAATAAAATATTTTTTAAGATCGTTATATTTTAAATTGTACTCAAAACTCTGTAAAATTACAAACAATATCTCTAAATTAACAACTCGGCTGTTATTTGAAATATTATGACATTAATGATAAATTACAGTAATTCACGTTTTTATTGTAATTCAATTACTCTATGTTAAAATTTTCCTAAATAACATACGTAAACTTATACAAAAAGAATCTTGAATTAAACAGTAACAAAACAGTTAAATGATAAACTGATCAAATGACTGCCAGACAAAAACCTTGAAATTAAAGTAAAATATCCTAATTTAAATGAAGTGTAAACACTGTTATTTTACAGGTATTTCTTGAATTATTAAGATGAACCTCTCTTCTCTGGTTACTAGTGCAACAATACATCATTTACTGTAAGCGTAATTATTGTGATTATGTAACTTTCAGAGGTCATGGTTAAACTCTACAGGGTTAATTTATGTAACAACCAGGATCCTTTCTTTCAAATGATGTTTAAAATCCTGTCAGGGGACTTTGTGTGTGTTTGTAATATTGTCTTCATTGTGCTGTGTCATGATTGGCTAAAGGAACACTATAGAGATACAGACATCATGCGTTCCTCATAGTGTTCCTGTAATCGGACTAATCATAATCAGGTCACGGGTTTGATTCCCCAGGGAACATGTATTAATCAAATGTACATTTGTAGTAGTGTCTGACAGATGCTACTGTAAATGTTCTTCTTTGGACAACATGTGTTAAATACTGAGAAATAAACGAGTCTTGAGTAACTGTGAGTGTGTGTTTATTGGACATGTTGCAACATGATGTTTAGGTTTGACTGATATCATACATTTCTCTCAGCTCATGAATACAGCATGTGTCCGATAGTCAAAGGAGATTAAATATTATTTCAGCAAAAACTGTAGTAAGAAGTTTTACCGTTTTTTGTTGTTGTTAGTAATTAATAGGAATTTTTAAAAAATGTGGCTTGAGAGGTCTTTTTTGATGCATCTTTTATTAATCAAACATTAAATCTGTGCAGAACTCAGAAAATATGATCATATTCATTTTTTAATGCTGATCAAATCTATGTTAAAATTTTCCTAAATAACATACGTAAACTTATACAAAAAGAATCTTGAATTAAACAGTAACAAAACAGTTAAATGATAAACTGATCAAATGACTGTCACAAGTAATAATCTCAAGGTTTACAGTATTTTACACGACTCTTTGGCTCTTTTTGTATCGTGGGTTTGGTGACGAGTAAAAACAAAAAAACATCGTCACGTGTAGTGACAAGAGTGTATAGTGTAGAGAAAGTAGTCCACCTTCACTCATCCGCTATGGCAAGCCGTTTTAGCTTTTATTCATTTCCAGGATATGAATTCTTGATATCAAAATTGTAATTGTTCATATCAAGAATTGAATTGTTGATATCTGTAATTGTATTTTCACTAGTGAAATGTCACCATAGGCTGCCATTCAAAATCAATTGTTGATATCAAGAACAGACATTTCAACTAGTGACAACTGAATTCTTGATATCAAAAATTGATTTTGAATGGCAGCCTATGGTGACATTTCACTAGTGAAAATACAATTACAGATATCAAGAATTAAATTCTTGATATCAAAAATAAAATTCTTGATATCTAGAATTAACATTTTAACTAGTAAAAATGTTGTGTAGTGTAATTGTTGATATCAAGAATTAGCATTGTTACTAGTGGAAATGTAATTCCTGATATCAAAAATTGCCATTGTTACTAGTATAAATCTAATTCCTGATATCAATAACTTTAATTTTAACTAGTGAAAATTTAATTGTTGATATCAAGAATTCATATCCTGGAAATGAATAAAAGCTAAAACGGCTTTGCCATATCCAGCGTCTGTCTGATAAACTGAAAAATGTTTTACACACCCTTGTTTACATTTTTTTTCTTTATTGAGGCAGTAATGGTTCGGCTTATTTCTGACCTTCATCTAAGCGATGTTTTGTTTGGTTGTTTTATATTATGGGCTGCATTGATGTGTACTAACATGCATGATTCCTTTATTGTTAAAGGGGCAGACCAGCCACTGTTTCTTGTATATTTTAGATTTATATTGTGGTTTATTGTTATTTGATACTGCCTTTGATCGTAAATGTTGTTTGTCATTTGCTTTGTTTCTTTGGTACTGCTCTCCTTTTGTTGTGTGTTCCAGAGCTCAGAGACTTTGTACAGGGCCGGGCCTGCATCTGCACTAAACCTCCTTCGGTGTGACACTGCTGTGTGGTGTGTACTGGAGGTTGGCACTGAAATAGTGACTTAAAGGTTACTACTTATTTGCGGTGTATGCTGTGGGGTTTCTTCTGTTTTCTTCTGTCTCTTACAGGTTATAGGAGGTCCACAAGGGCAGGCCCGACCCTCTTGCAGTCTTGAGGAGAGCTAATAATAAACTTCTGTGAATGTTATTATCGACACGTTTTTTTAACATTTGATGATTTTATTGGAACAATAAAATTGTTATCATCTTACAAACTACATTTGTTGTCCATAATCAGTATTGTGACCCCTAGAGTGCTCCTCCTGCCTTAAATAAGCAGGTGGCGTAGTTAGCTTATATTTCATACACTACATGTGTATTTAGGAAAAAGGAAGAAATCTTTTTTTTTCTGTTTATTGCTTCTTTCTTGTATGACTTGTTAAAGATATGTGATATCTGTCCTCTTGAAGCAATATTGTTGTATGATGATGATTACTGTATAATTTGAATTCTTTGTTAAAAATAATAATAATAAAAAATACATTAAAAAAAGTTAGTGAGTGAAGGGCATGACAGTTTTGGACTGGAACAGCAGCCTAAGTTAATAATTACTCGAAGCTTTTAACACAATATGGATTAGTGACATCTGGTGGTCACACTTTTTATATCCACCATATAACAAATATGTTATTTGCCGCAGAGCAGAAAAAGCACGTGACCAAAAGCTTCAGAAGTCCGTAACATACAAGTGTGTGAGCAATACAGTTCTTTCTAATCTTAATTAATCTAAATTAATTTGTGCCAATGAGACCACAACTCATGTCATGTGTAGCCTGGTCAATGGATTCATATGAATCAATAATATAAAATATCATCAGGTATGTGATCATAATTCTAGTAATTGGAATTGGATATTTTGGGTGTTCTGTTTAAAAAATAAAATGTTATAGGGAAGTGTTAAATCACTTAAATAATGCCTCCTCATTTCCTGTTTATGCATCACATTTTTTTTCCCAACCCAGCTGACCAGACCTTCTGATACTGCATTCAATCCTACATGCGGAGGTGCACACACACACACACACACACACACACACACACACACACACACACACACACACACACACACACACACACACACACACACACACACACACACACACACACACACACACACACACACACACACACACACACACACACACACACACACACACACACACACACACACACACACACACACACATACATACATACATACTCTCACTCTCACACACACAAGAATGATTTTATTTTGTTTTTTATTGTTTTGCTCTTTTCTAAGCGATGCACAGCAAGGTAAATTAATTTCCATACAGCACTTCCTTCTGATCGGCAGATACCAGTTTGTAAACAATTTGAGTTTGTTTTCTGGTTATAAGATGTTTTTTGAGTTGTGTTTTATTGTGTTGTAATCCTTTGTTCAGCACTTTGGTCAGCTTTACTGTCTTTGTTCTGTTTAAATACATTTTAGTTGCTTACGTATGTTCCCATTGTGGTTTATGTTTCGTGTTCCTCAGAGAAACACTTCCTCCACTACAAGTTTACAGTCCTGACCAGATCAGAGTCAGACTCATTCCCAGAGTTCAGTGCGGAGTGTGTTTATGACGACAGACGGATCAAACACTTCAGTGATGAAGAACGAGTCTGGACTCTGACTGATGAAGACTGGACTGAAGATCCTGGAGATCCTCCTGACTCTAGAGACTGGTTCCTACATCAGATCAGGACTCTGTCAGACTGCACACACTCACCGTGTTCTGGTGAGATTCATGCTTTACTCTTATTAATTATCAGACATTATATTTACTGTGAGTTTCTCATGAGTGTTGTTCTGTGATTGTAGATCATGTTCTTCAGAGAATAATCGGCTGTGAACTGGAGAAACTTCCTGATGGATCAGAGAATCTGACTGTCTTTGATGAATATGGATTTGATGGAGAAGATCTTATATCCTTTAATTATGACAATGTGCAGTGGATTGATAAAAACCCCAAAGCCAAAGAAACTAAAGAACTATTCGTCATATAGAACGAAACCAGTTCATCAAGTATTTCCTCAAGACCTGCACTGACTGGATCTCTGCGTTTCACAACACTAAACAGAGTAAGTTCTGATCAGATCAGTGTAATTAACTGTGTGTGTGTGTGTGTGTGTGTGTGTGTGTGTGTGTGTGTGTGTGTGTGTGTGTGTGTGTGTGTGTGTGTGTGTGTGTGTGTGTGTGTGTGTGTGTGTGTGTGTGTGTGTGTGTGTGTGTGTGTGTGTGTGTGTGTGTGAGAGATTCTGCTGAGCTTTCATTGGTGAGGAGGGCTTTATATTGGACTGACTCTGGATCAGACTGATGGAGGTGATGCCAGAACTGAACACATCTCTCTCTCTCTCTCTCTCTATGTATGTGTGTGATCCATTTATTCCCTATACAAATACAAAATATAAATCTATAATATAAAATATATAATATTTTTGGTCCCGTGAGAAAAACATCTTTATTTTAATTTTTTTAAATGCAGAAAGTTTTGTGAGGTGAGTAGGTTTAGGGGTAGAGTTAGTGTAAATGGGATAGAATATACACATTGTACAATATAAAATCATTATGGAAAGTTATTAAACATGAAAAACCCAAATGTCTGTTTGTTTGGAAAAAAATATCTCCAGGAGGTTGTTTCTAATTGTTTCCCGATACAGAATCATCAATGAAAAATAAATACTAATAATATGAAAATTTAGTTAAAAAATTTTTTTTCATACATGCAGGGGGTTTTCTCTACACTTATAGATGTAATTGTGTGTTTGCATCAGAAAGATGCAGTACTTACTATTAGACCCACCAACTTGTTAGCAGATATCATTAAAGAGAAAATTTAAAAGGCTTATTGTCATTTTGTCTTTCGAAACGCATGACTTGCCGTCTACTGTGGAACAAAATCCTAATTTCTTAACAGCACAGAAACACTAGAGAGAAAACTATGTTCGTTGAAAATGTTTGTTTGTTAATTGCATTATTATTTTCTGCTCCAGCTCCGCCAGATGTTCACGCTTTTGTGCCGAAACTTTCTGCTGATGGACGTAAGCTGGTTCTGAGCTGTCTGGCCACTGGTTTCTACCCCAGAGATGTTCAGATGAACATTAGAAGGAACAAATACATTGTTGAGGATCAGACATCTTCAGGAATCAGACCAAATCATGATGAAACCTTTCAGATGAAGATCAGTGTGGAGATCCACAGAAACCATGAAGGATCTTACGACTGTCTGCTCGTTCAAAGCAGTCTGACTCAATCACGACCGGTTTTAACAGTGTGGAGTAAGTATCAACATACATTTAGTTGTGATCATTAGTGTAGGCCTATGTTGTGACAACATACACTAATGCTTCTACAATTATAACATACACACTAGGGCTGGGCGATATATCGCATGACATTGTTAGGCGCATCTCGTCAGTAATGCCGGTTCCTTGATTAGTAGTAAATCGCCATCACCTGCTTTCAGATGTAGTGGCATTTACTACACAGAGCCGTAGTTAACTGACAAGCTGAGCCATATCGCATTAATTATCGCGGACGATCGATACGTCATGCGATATATCGCCCAGCCCTATACACACTAAAAAATGCTGGGTTATTTCAACCCATGTTTGGGTCAAATATGGACAAACCCTAGTCTGGGTGCCAGCCTGAACCCTGCCCACAACATTTTTTGGTCGGGAAGTTCGGTCTGGACTCGATCCGTTGAGGGGTAATTATCGGCTCCCAGAAGGCCGAGCCAATCAAATTGCCAGGGCGGGCTTTAACCGATGATGGACAGATGATCTGCGGTTACGTAATCACCGCGTCTTCAAAGAGCGCTTGGGTTGAATTGGTTTTCCACAAAGATGAAGACGACTGCAGATGGACGATTGAGATGTTTAGATTCGCGTCTGTCATAAAATAAATCGACAGCGCATTCATTTTAAAAGACGAACAGAGAACCGCAATCAAGGCATTTATCGATCGGAAAGATGTGTTTGCCGTCCTTCCTACGGGATTCGGAAAAAGTTTAATTTATCAGCTGGCTCCGATGGTGGCTTAGAAGATGGGGCGCAATGAAACCCAATGGAAGGGATGCGTTCACGATCTCTGTTCTCTGAAGCCTCAGATGAACAAACTTCTTCAGCCTCAGATGAACACGCTTCTTCAGCCGGCTCTCTTTCCTCGTCTTTACATTTTTTTAAATCAGTCGAGTCGCGTTGCAACCGTGTTATAAAGTTGAGACAGGGCCGACAAATGCGAGAAGATTTATTTGCTTTAGTGTCGAAATCTAATCCTAAACGGAGAACTTGTTCGTATACATACACCTTTTGTATTTCTCTCAAAAATGCTATTCGTGCTTGGAAGTACTCCGCAAATTTTTAAAGGGCACCTATTATGACTGATGATGTGTCCAAGGTTGTGCATCAGAGGATGTTTCTGTAAACTGAAATACTCTGGGAGCACCAGTGACAACCAGGAACAGACTGGGTGACAACCACGAAGAGTGTGGTGACATCTGGAGAGACAGATGACGGCCGGAGAGACGGCAACCCGGGGTGGAGAGGGTTGGCAGCCCAAACCACTTCTTCCGTAAGGAAGAACCCAATAGCAAGCTACAAAACCCACAAAAGAAAGATACCCCCAGGGGTGCCCGAGAGGGGGGGAGGATGAGCACCCCAACAGGACGGACTCAAGGACAACGACACAGAATAAAGGAATAACGACATCGACAATACAGTGCATCTGCGGTAGGATCTGCAAGAACGAGAGGGGTTTAAAAATCCATCAAGGCAGAATGAGATGCTTGACAGCAGCAATGACGAGACAACGCACAGAAGCAACTTCTGATAAGACGCAGGAGGAGCCAGGCCCGGAGTCAACCCACAGTGCCCAGAGCCTCCTAGTGTCGCCAATGCCTGCTGCCAGCAGCTCATCTGCCACTATAACCCAAGAGACATCATCTCCTGACAATGCACATGGCCTCCAAAGCCAGCAAGCTGCAGCCATAACAACTGGCTGTGCCCCTGCGGTCCAACTAAAGATCCAGTGGCCCAAATCCCACAAGAGAGTTGAGTGGCAACAATTTGATGAAGATGTTAGCCAGGTCCTGGAAGGGACAGTCAAGGGTGACGTGGACCACCGATTGAGAACGATGACCACCCTCATAGTGAATATCGCAGCTGAGCGATTTGGAACCGAGGCACCCAAGCCTGCTCCATCTGCATATGCTCCAAGTCACAGAGTAAGGAAAATTCAGTGCCTCAGGGACGAACTCCGGCTGCTAAAGAGGCAATACAAATCAGCGGGGGAAGTCGAGAGAGCCGGCCTAGCGGATCTGAGAGCAATCCTAAGGAAACAACTCTTGACCTTACGGAGGGCAGAGTTCCACAGAAGGAGGCGGAAGGAGAGAGCCAGGAAGAGGGCTGCATTCTTGGCCAACCCATTTAAGTTGACCAAGCAGCTCCTTGGCCAAAAGAGGGCTGGCCGCCTCACCTGCTCCAAGGATGCCATAAACGACCACCTCAAGGCCACCTATAGTGACTCCATCAGAGATCAAACGCTGGGTCCATGCGATGCGCTGATAACACCACCAGAGCCTTCATCAGACTTCGACTTGAAGGAGCCCCGCCTAAGAGAAGTGGAGGAAGTGGTGAGGAGAGCAAGATCGAGCTCAGCACCAGGCCCAAGTGGAGTGCCCTACAAGGTGTACAAGAACTGCCCAAAGCTATTACATAGGCTTTGGAGGGGCCTGAAGGTGATCTGGAGGAGAGGGAAGATCGCCCAGCCATGGAGGTATGCAGAGGGAGTGTTTATACCAAAAGAGGAGAAGTCTGAGAACATCGACGAGTTCCGGGTCATCTCATTGCTCAGTGTGGAGGGTAAAATCTTCTTCAGCATCGTGGCCAAGAGGCTCTCCAACTTCCTGTTGAGCAATAAGTACATTGACACGTCTGTACAAAAGGGAGGAATACCAGGAGTTCCTGGTTGTCTGGAACACACAGGCGTAGTAACCCAGCTCATCAGGGAAGCAAGAGAAGGCAGAGGAGACCTGGCTGTACTGTGGCTGGACCTCACCAACGCCTATGGCTCAATACCCCACAAGCTGGTGGAGGTCGCACTGGAGAAACACCATGTACCGCAGAAGGTGAAAGATCTCATCCTGGACTATTACAGCAAGTTCAGCTTGAGAGTCTCCACTGGCCAGCTAACATCTGACTGGCACCAGCTGGAGGTGGGGATAATCACTGGCTGCACCATCTCAGTGACACTCTTTGCACTGGCAATGAACATGTTGGTCAAGGCAGCTGAAGCAGAGTGCAGAGGCCCCCTCAGCAAGGCTGGAGTAAGGCAACCTCCTATAAGAGCATTCATGGACGACCTCACAGTGACAACAACTGCGGTACCAGGAGCCAGGTGGATCCTCCAGGGGTTGGAGAGACTCATGTCATGGGCACGCATGAGCTTCAAACCTGCAAAGTCCAGGTCTCTGGTCCTAAAGAAGGGGAAGGTTACAGACAGATTCCGCTTCAGGCTGGGAGAACACCAGATCCCGTCAGTCACTGAGAGACCAGTGAAGAGCCTTGGGAAGGTCTTCAACTGTAGCCTGAATGACAGAGACTCCATCAAGGCAACCGGTGCTGACCTGGAGGGATGGTTGAGAACAGTGGATAAGTCTGGGCTCCCTGGAAGATTCAAGGCCTGGGTCTACCAGCATGGAATCCTCCCAAGAATCCTCTGGCCTCTGCTTATCTATGAGGTCCCCATGACAGTGGTGGAAGGCTTTGAGCAAAAGGTGAGCAGCTATCTGCGCAGATGGTTGGGCCTGCCACGTAGCCTAAGTAACATCGGGCTATATGGGAACACCAACAAGCTCAGGCTCCCTTTTAGCTCAGTCAGGGAGGAGTTCATCGTTGCACGGACACGGGAACACCTGCAGTACTCTGGATCTAGAGATGCCAAAGTGTCCGGTGCAGGGATTGTTGTGAGGACAGGGAGGAAGTGGAGGGCAGCCGAGGCAGTCCAGCAGGCAGAGACGCGGCTCAAGCACAAGGCCATCCTTGGAACAGTGGCGCAAGGCAGAGCCGGACTTGGGAGTCTAACAGCGACACGATATGACTCTGCCAGCGGAAAGGAGAGGCAGAGACTGGTACAGGAGGAGGTGCGAGCTTCAGTCGAGGAAGAGCGAACCAGCAGAACAGTGGCCATGCGTCAGCAAGGCGCCTGGATGAAGTGGGAGCAGGCGATGGAGAGGAGTGTCACCTGGAAGGAAATCTGGAAGTGGAACCCCCAGAGAATCAAGTTCTTGATTCAGGGGGTCTATGATGTACTCCCAAGTCCATCCAACCTGTGCACATGGGGCAAAATAGAAACACCTGCATGCCCTCTTTGTTCCAAAATAGGGACATTAGAACACATCCTGAGCAGCTGCTCCAAGGCGCTGGGCGAGGGCCGGTATCGATGGAGGCACGACCAGGTCCTCAAATCCATCGCTGAGGCAATCAGCAAGGGGATCAAGGACAGCCGATACACCCAAGCTACAGCCAAGGCCATTCACTTCATCAAGGAAGGACAAAAGCCAGAGAAAAAATCTAAAAACTGCTCTGTAGGTTTGCTCTCCACGGCCCGAGACTGGGTGATGACAGTCGACCTGGAAAAGCAACTGAAAATCCCAACACACATCACCCAGTCCAAATTGAGACCTGACATCATCTTGGTCTCTGAGGCCACAAAACACCTGATCTTGTTAGAGCTGACAGTGCCCTGGGAGGAGAGGATGGAGGAAGCTCAAGAGAGAAAAAGGGAGAAATACCAAGAACTGGTGGAGGATTGTCGGAGAAACGGATGGAGGACCAGGTGTATGCCAGTAGAGGTGGGCAGTAGGGGATTCGCCAGTTACTCCCTGAACAAGGCCTACGGTGCGCTGGGCATAACAGGTGCTAACCGAAGAAGAGCCATAGGCAACAACGTGGAGGCAGCGGAAAAAGCATCCAGATGGCTCTGGTTAAAGAGGGGAGAGCAGTGGGGGCAGTAGAATGCCACTTGGACACAGGCCGGGGTCTGATCAGCCTCGGTCGGGTCGCCTGGACGAGGGTGTCTGTTGTAAGACCCGAAACACCCAGTGACTCCTGGAAACAACACTGATGATGTGTCCAAGGTTGTGCATCAGAGGATGTTTCTGTAAACTGACATTTAAAATGTTCCTAATGTTGTTTAGGGAGTCCCCAACAACAGTTTTAAATGCATGCAATGACAAAAAAACACTTTTGTTGTCGTATAATATGCATTTATTTTTACCTGATTTGCTCACCGACTCCCAAATGATTTGTTCAACGACTCGTTTTTCAAACCTCTCCTCTGCGCGACGCTAATCTGCGATTGGTCAGATGACCCAGCAGTGTTTACAGAGATAATACTTATTGTTTAACACAAAGTACAATGATGCTTTTATCAATTAAATAGTGTTATAATAATGATTATAGTCCACTGCTTTGTAGTTTGTAGTAAAAAACTAAAAATAAGATAAAGAATTTAATGTTATGTTAGCGAGCATAGCCCAGAGTTCATATTGTAAAAGCACAATCAGTCTTTGTTTGCATTAGCCCGATGCATAAACATAACGTTTTTACAACAACAAAAAAAAAAGTGGGCGTATTGTATTCAAATAACTTGACAAGTTGACGTCATCTAGTCAGAGAAAAAGCTTCGGTCTTCTAACGATTCATAAAAATGACTCAGAGTCGACTCTTACTTTTGAAAGACAATAACTTTATATACGGTGCACTTTCATATTTCAAACTTTGCAGGATGTTTTTGTTCACTTAGATCTATGTTACACACTACATGAAAGGTACATTTCAAAATTCCATAATAGGTGCCCTTTAAATTCTTTTTACAAAGATCGTTTACACTCATTAATTTACTTCTTCCAGCGTGCGTGCAGTTGAGCTCTGTTGACAACTATGCGTCGCTCAACATGCGTCACTTACTGCGTTGCTCTGATTGGTTGTAGGTCTGGTTCGGTTAAGACACGCCTCATAATCAAATCCCTATGGAGCCGTATCAGACTCACATTCTGCCTAGAATATGAGTATGACGAAGTCAGGCTAGACAAACCCAACTATTGGTTTACATTTTTAATTACATTTTTAAACCCTTTTTTTTTTTTTTAACCCTTATTTAACCAGGGAAATCCTTTGAGAAAAGTCTCTTTTGCGAAGGAGCCCTGGCCAAGAAAGCCGCAATAAAAGTTCCACATAGCATACAAAATATAATAAATACAATGAACATACAAGACATAATACGTTAACAATGAATTACAATGAATCGACCAACGAAGAAGAAAAAAAAAGAGAGAGAAAAAAAAAACTTTTTCTAGACTTATTTGTATATCATAATTTGGGAAGCAGGGACAGGTGCCCATTGTGCTTCCCGGTACTTTACTATCCTCTTAAATTGACCAAAGGAGACCAAGTTATCAAGTAGATAGTGTCCAAGACAATTGTTGGGTTTGTCCATATTTGACCCAGACTTGGGTTAAAACAACCCAGCATTTTTTAGAGTGTAGGAGGAGAGAGGAGTCGTGTTGATGTTTCTAATGTAATTAAAGGGGCCATGAAATGTATTTTCAGATGTTCATATTATAGTTTAGGTTATGAAGTTAGCATGCATTAAAAAGTTAAAATACTGTATTTGCAAAATATGTCCATCCTCAATTTCACTCTCTCTCACAAACACATCAATACAAGATTTGTAGAAAAAACATCAGCATTTTGAGAGTAATTAAGAAAAATAAACGTCATCCTTGCATTTCTAATAGTTTGATCTTTTGGAAGGATATCCTGATGTTTCAGAAGGATAGAAAACTGCGGCGTTAGCTTTGAGATATAAAACTTGCAGTATTTGCGAGTATAAGTTGGGAGTAACTTCTTCTATGTGTAAAAATCAAGGACATTTTGATTTTCCATGTCATGAGCCCTTTAAATAATGTAGTGTGATTGCCACAAACAATTACGGTTAAACTCTGTTCAACAGTTTAGAAGCATTTCTGATGTATTATTTCTTTCTTCATTCTGCAGATGGAAGATATGTTGACAGTGAATCTCAGTGTCTTGTTACATTAGGAATTGAAGCCGTTCTAGCTCTCATTGTGATTGGTTACTGCATCTACAAAACAATGGTGAGTTATAATTATTCAACATGATCATTGCTTTAAATCTCTTGTTTTTTAAATATCCTTTTTAAAAGAAATTTAAAAAAATTAAGTAACAGTTTGACATATGAGGTAGAAATATGTGAACAATGTGAAAGCAATTATTATGATGGTGATTGATTATTTCACTATTTTAATCACTAAGGTATTTTCCATACTTTTTATCAAATGTGCTTTGTATAAACATTTACAACATCATGATAAGTATGTACTCAAGATGTTTTATAGTGTATAATCTGCTGTACCTTTCCTATAGGTCAGATGAGAAATGATGCTAATAGAGCAAATTCCCGAAAAAATACCAGAAAAAATCTGATCTGTTTTTTTTATTTTTTATCTGATCTGTGCATTAAGATTTCCAGTGTAAACGCAGCCGATGACTGAGACTCAGATCCAGTGAGAAGTGTGACTCCTGTCTCATACTGGACCAGACTCTCAGCTTGTTCAGTGTCAGGATTCGGGACTGAAGTCAGTGATTACAGCATTCAGACTTTGAACCTGAGAAACAGAAGATAAAGCAGAAGTTTATATACACTTCATAGCATACAGACACATATCTGCTTCAAGTACATGAAGGATTCAAGACGTTAATGCATTCATCTTATAACCACGTAGAGTCATTTTAAACAAATAATGAAAATAAAACTGTTATTTTCACTTTCTTTGGGAAAAAGTTTTCTTGCTTTGTGGCCGGTGATAGAGCGATATTGGACTGGTCTTTCGCTAAGAGAAAACATGCTCACAGGACACATGTATTGAAAAAAAATGTATACTTGAAATACACTGCTTAGTCTCTTTAGATAAACATGTCTGATAAATAAATAAATAAATAAATGCATCTTCTCAACATCTGTTTTCATAGTGCACTATAATAATAAATGTATGCATCTTGAGTGTCCGTTGTTCTTGGAGCCGTTTGGAGGCCTTTCAGAGAGTCTGATTTCACTTGTATCCTGTAAATGTGATGAATGAAGCTGCTGCTGATCACTTTCAGTGCTTCTCAGCTGAAATGAAGGAAATCACAGGCCTACAGACGACACATGTATAAGCGCTGTGTCCTTCAGACTCCACCATCACTGCAGGAGACTCGTGTAAAAACACATCTGTCAGCAGTAAATCGTTTTGATTTTGATTTCCATTGTGATGTTCAGTTTGTTATTCCTACAATACCTACAACTTGTATACCTAGTTGTATGTATAAAAGTTGTATACCTACAACTTTTAGTATGTGAGGGAGGGGGTCTGATAAGGATGATTCTGATTGGCTGAGAGACTCACCAAGAGGCGTGTCCAGTCCCTATAGACTTTTTAAAATTTATTTTTTACAATAGTGCAAACACGCATCTCGTAGAAATCAGAACATATCTAAAATTGTGTATGTTATACAAGTAAATTCGTATCTTGCACAATCATAGGACAATAATAGAAAGAACGAAACAGAATATATATATATATATATATATATATATATATATATATATAAACCATGGTACATGAATATCTCATCATATTTCTTCAAAAAAGAAGTACATTTTCTATTAATCCTTCTTTGTGATTTGATTAATATTTTACTTCACATAAGAAATCTATAAAAGTAGGCATTTTCTTAAGAAATCTTTGTTTGTGAAAGTAAAACTTTGCCACAAGGATAAGGAAGTTAACAGTAGTTTCTAAAGATTTGTTTGGGTTTTCAAAAAGACAAATGATATCCTTAAAGGGATAGTTCACTTTAAAATAAAAATTCTGTCATCATTTACTCACCCTCAAGTTGTTTCAAACCTGTATTAATTTATTTCTTCTGCTGAACACAAAGAAAGATATTTTGAAGAATGTCAGTAACCAAACAGTAGTCTGTACCATTGACTTCCATAGTAGGAAAAAAAAATACTATGGAAGTCAATGGGTACAGACTACTGTTTGGTTACTGACATTCTTCAAATATCTTTCTTTGTGTTCAACAGAAGAAATAAATTAATACAGGTTTGAAACAACTTGAGGGTGAGTAAATGATGACAGAATTTTAATTTTAAAGTGAACTATCCCTTTAATGCATAGATTACCATTCATATTAACTTTAGAAAACAATAAGAGCTCAAATCATTCCAGAAAATTTATGAAACATTACAAGAGAAAAACAAATGACAGATGTCTTCATTTTCAACCTTACAGAAGGTGCATACATCATCTACATCACAGTATTTGGACAAAATTGCATTACAAGGGTATATATTATGCAAAATTTAAAAATGCACTTCTCATTTTATTGGGTATGCAATATTTAAATGGTAGTAACCATGTTTTCCTCCATTGAATGTTATCTATTACAGAACGCCAAAAATGTTTTCCCTTTGGAGTAAGAGCGTTTTTTGATTGAGCGAGTTGACGAATTATTTATTATTACACTCTGTAGTGGTAAAAACAAGTTTCCTATTTTTAATCCTTGTTTCTTGTTCACTGTGGGAGATGCTGATGCTATGATTTTGACGCGTGCAAAGTACCATAAATAGATCCAGAGAGACGTGTTGATATTCCAAACAAATAACTGAAGTTTATTAAGCCAAAAAATAAAGATGCATTGTAGCATAAAACAAAACAAACAACTTTTAGGCCGCTTGCAGGTTTGTTGCACCACGCCACCGTAGCTCCATGGGCACGGTCAAAAGACTGTGTGCTCTTGCACCAGCGCCCCCTTCCTGTCAGGGGGTGGCCTATCTTTATACAACTTTTCCCCTCTCACCTATAGAGGGCACACACTCAGAGAAATAATCAATTAACAATACATAACAAACTGTTAATCAAATGAACAAATTTATAAAAAATTTAATAAAGTAGTACGTATGGCTCCTACACCCGGCCCCTAATTGAGCGTTTAAGCATCAATTACAATACATTAAATGTAAATGGAGCCAAATGACTGTATAAAAGAAAAATGAATACTCATCCTTTAATCCTTTCAGTCATCACTTCTATGGGTCAGATCTAATTTTCTACATATTCCAATAGCAGGCAAAGTTTGGTAATGGGTCTTTCCAAGAAACCAGTCTTTGTCTTAAGTTTAACAGTTCTTATGAGTCCTTTGGAATCAGGAAACGTTTCTGTTACCCTTCCAATTGGCCACGATCCACGAGGTGCTGAACTGTCCACGACTAGCACGATATCTCCTTTCTGCAGTCCTCTTTTTGCAGTAAACCATCTCTGTCGTTCCTGTAGTAATGGTAAGTATTCTTGGGACCACCTCTTCCAAAACAGGTCTGCTAAATATTGTACTTGCCTCCACCGACGGCTGTTGTATACGTCTGACCTTTGAAACAATCCAGGTGGCAATGCAGGACTAGACTTTAACAGAAGAATATGATTCGGTGTCAAAGGTTCCAGATCATGATGGTCATCCGACAATGTGGTAATGGGCCGACTATTCAGAATTGCTTCAATCTCACAAAAGAGCGTTTGTAGTCCATCATCGAGGGAGTGTTGTTGTAAAGTAGAGCATAAGATCTTCCTCACCATTCGAATAAGCCTCTCCCATACTCCCCCATGATGTGAGGCGGTTGGAGGGTTAAACGTCCACTGAATTCCTTTCTGGAGCATTGCCTTCTGGATTCTACTTTGGTTCCATTCTGAAAGTGAATTCTGTAACTCTCTTTTTGCACCCACCAGGTTAGTCCCGTTATCAGATCGGATATGAAGTACTTGGCCCCTTCTGGCTATGAATCTTCTTAAAGCGTAAATGCAGGAATCTGTGTTCAGTGAGTGAGCCATTTCTAGGTGAACTGCCCTGCTGGTCATGCAAGTGAAAATAACCCCATATCTTTTTACCTGACTTCTTCCTCTTTTTGTCATGAAAGGACCAAAGTAGTCCACACCAACATTGCTGAAAGGTGGAAGATCAGCTTGTAATCTTTCCTTTGGTAAATCTGCCATCTTTTGTTCTCCAATCTTTCCTCCTACACGCTTGCACACAACACATTTAGAAAGAACTTTGCGGGCTGCAGAATTGGCATTTATAATCCAATATTTCTTTCTCAGATGTGAGAGAACATGGTTTCTGCCAGCATGTCCGAGCTGTTCGTGTATGTGTTGAAGGATAAGTGTGGAGATGTGAAGATCTTTTGGAAGTATTATTGGTCGCTTGGTCTCCTCAGGCATTGCAGACTTGTCCAACATTCCTCCAACCCTCAGAACTCCATCATCCATCACAGGATCCAGCTTGTACAGGCTGCTGAATTTATTCAAGCGCTTTCCAAGAAGTGATGTCTTTTCAATTCTTGACATTTCCTCTGAATACCTTTGTTTCTGGTAAAACTCAACAATGGATTTTTCTGCTTTCAAGAGATCATCTAGGCATACGGATTGTCCACAAAGTGATTTCTTGAATGCTTTCATTTCATTACATACCCTGTTTTGGCTCTGAGTGTCCTTATTCATGCAGCTTGCCTGTATTTCTTTTCTTTTTGCAGAGAGCAAGCGAAGGACATTCTTGAACTTAGAGAACCATGCTACTGCCAACTTTAGCTTTGTCCAGCTGGAGAAATAGTTCAGCAGTTGGCTGGTAGGATTTTCCTTAATGACAGTACTATAAATAGTGGTGTTTCTCTTGACTTCAAGATCCTCGAGTGAGAGAGACATGGGTCCCAGGGACTCTTTAGGCCATTCCTCTTCTTTCTTCCATAGAAAGTCTGGTCCATGGATCCACTCTTTGCACTTCATCAATGTGCCGGCACTCACCCCTCTTGATGCTAGGTCAGCAGGGTTCTGCTTTGTTCTGATGAATTTCCACTGTGTTACATCTGTATTTTCTCTAATAACAGAGATCCTATTAGCTACAAACGTGCGGAATCTTGCATTCTCATTTGCAATGTATTTCAGCACTGACTGACTATCAGTCCAAAATGTTGAGCGTTTGACATCTAGCTCCAAAGCTTTCCTTACCATAATGTCCACTCTGACTGCTAGCACTGCCGCTGTAAGTTCTAGACGTGGAATTGTGATATGCTTAAGTGGGGCCACTCTGGCTTTCCCCAACATGAAAGACACATGTACAGTATGCATATCATCAGTCAATCTCAAGTAACTCACTATGCCGTATCCTTGTTCACTAGCATCAGCGAAATGATGCAGCTCTATTTGCTTCAGCATTCCAAACCCAGTTGGCTTTACACAACGTGCCACTCTAAAATCTTCTATCTCGTCAAGATCCTTTATCCACTTCGTCCACTTATCCACTGCAGCTTGTGGTATTTCCTCATCCCAACCACATTTACTCCTACAGAGGTCTTGGATAAGCAATTTGGCAGGTAGAGTAAAGGGACTCAAAAATCCAAGTGGATCATAGATGGAGCTCACAACTGATAGTAAGTTTCTTCGGGTGTGGGATGTGCACTTGACAGTGATATTGAACTTAAACACATCATTCTCCACGCACCACAACAATCCAAGAGCTCTTTCAGTGGGAAGCTTTTCCCTGTCGAGATCCAATTCCCTTACATTCTGAGCTCTATCTTCCTTTGGAATATGTGCAAGAACAGTGCGACTGTTGCTCACCCATTTTGTGAGGTGGAATCCTCCTGTTTGACATAGAGATGTTAGATCTTTCACCAATTCTACTGCTTCATGCTCTGTTGGAAGGGACTTCAAGCAATCATCTACATAGAAGTTGTTTTCAACAGTGTTTATAATCTCAGTTCGAAAACAGTCTTTGTTGTCTTTGGCTGTTTGCCTCAGAGCAAAGTTTGCACAGCTGGGGGATGAGACTGCCCCAAATAGATGTACCATCATTCGATGTTCCACAGCAGGCAAACTGACATCACCACTTGGCCACCAGAGGAATCGCAAGAAGTCAACATCTGATCTTGACACTCTGACCTGATGGAACATTGCTTTGATATCGGTCATAACTGCTACAGATTCTTGGCGAAATCTGGTCAAAACATCAAAAAGTGTGCTGGTCAAATCAGGACCCTGAATAAGTTCAGAATTGAGGGATTTACCTTGAAAAGTAGCAGCACAGTCAAAGACCACCCTTATGGTCTGCTTTTGGGGATGGTATACACCATGATGTGGGATGTACCACAATTTACCATCTGATCTTTTCAGCTCTTGTTGCGGCACCACTTCAGCATAGCCCTTATTTATGACTTCTGTTAGAAATTCAGTATAGTCGGTTTTGAATTTTTCATTCCTCTTGAACTTTCTTTTCAAACTTTGAAGTCGCTGTTCTGCCACTTGGTAATTGTTAGGCAACACTGTGTCGTCCTTCCTAAAAGGTAGATCAAGAGTGTAATGTCCATTTTTCAACTTTATTGACTGTTCTGCAATCTTGATGAATCTTTTGTCTTCTATAGACATTTCAGCCTTCTCTTCACTTGACCTCTCATTGAAATCATGGTGGTATTGTTGCATCAACATTTCTTCCAAGTTCGAGACAGAAATTTTGTTAACAACAACACCATCACAGCTGTTCCTGTTTGCTGTGTTTTTGCCTTGTAAAGGACCATTAATAACCCATCCTAGTAGGGTCTTAACTGCATATGGCCCATTCCCTTGGCTATTAAGGATTTCCCAAGGTTCAATGGCTTTGGGAGCGTTGCTTCCAATCAACAACTCCACCTTGGCTGGAATCCTAGGAAACTGTACCTGACTCAGGTATGGCCATTTAGATAGTTCTTCCTTTGTGGGAATGTTACAGGTGTCAACAGGCATAATCTTTTGGGTGTAGACTTCTGGCAGGTGGATGAAGTTACTTTCTTCCAGTGAAGAAACTTCCAACCCACTTACAATGTGTGAATGCACAGACTTATCCTGGCTCATTGTTCGAAGAAGAATATTGTTTTTTCTACCAGTAATGTTAAGTTTCCTCATAAGATCCTCTGTGCAGAAACTTGCCGAGCTACCAGGATCAAGAAAAGCATATGTGTGCAGAATCTTACTTCCTTTTGAACTTTTAACCTGTACTGGTACAATCGACAACAAACACTCTGTGTAAATCTGCATGTTTCTTACTCCAGCATGCTTACCATCTTGAAGGGACACCTGTGTGCTACTAACAGGTGTTTTCTTTATTTGTTTTGAGGATTCCAATGCTTTAATGTGTAACACACGTGGATGCTGTTTGTTGCATATGGAGCAGTTAAGATGCTGTGTGCAGTCTTTACTCAGATGTCCTCCTTTCGTTAAACACCCGAAACAGATTCCATTCTGTCTAACAAAGTTAATCTTTTCCCTGTGTGGCTGCTTTTCAAACTGCAAGCATGACATCAAATCATGTCCTTTGTTACAGTAAAGACATGACATTGGCTGTGAATCCTTACATGTGGTCTGTGGGGAATTCACATGCACATTGGTAGCAAAACTCCCTTTGGATTTGGGTTTTAATACTATGGGCTTTCCTTTACTTTGGCTTGAGTCTTGAATGTCACCAAATATTGGGTCTGAGACAATGTTAGCTTGTTTTTCAATGAAGCTGACGAGATCTGCCATCTTTACCTTGTTCCTCCTCTGATCTTGCAACTCAAATGCCTTTGTGCGCCACCTCTCTCTGAGTTTGTATGGGAGCTTGAAAGCAATCTTTCTCATATTGGAGACTGTGTCCAGTTCTTCCATGAACTCTAAGTTTTCCATACTATTACAGCAGCTTCTAAGAAACAACGCGAAGGCCTGTAAGGCTTTTGGATCTTCTGGTTTGATTGAAGGCCAAGAGAGTGCTTTCTCGATATAAGCACATGAAATCCTATATGCATTACCAAAGTGTTCTTTCAATAGCTGCTTTGCCTTTTGGTAACCTTGATTCGGGGGCATGTGTTGGCAACTTCTTACCAGCTCCTGTGGTAGCCCCCTTGTGTACTGAATGAGAAAGTGCAGTCTGTCTTCATTATCATCGGTTTTACTTTCAATGATGTGCTCAAAAGAATGAAGGAATGACCAGTACTGCAGAATATCTCCACTAAACATTGAAATTTCCCCTCTTGGTAAGGTGGAGAGAAGTTGTTGTTTCACAAGCATGTCTGTCAAGTTGTTTTGTTTTTGCAGAATTATAGCAAGATCAGGCCCTTGAATGACAGCAGGTGAAGATGATTCTCTACTTTCTAGAGGTCTTGCTTGAGCTGTATAAGACATTTGTGCAGGGGATTTGGAGTCAGTGTTCATGGTGGTGGGTTGTTGAATTGCATTGCTGTTCTGAGGATAAGAATGTCTTGCAGTCTGAGTTCGTGCTGTAGATAGTTCATGAAAAGTCTCTTTTGGGCGCACATCTGGTTGCACTGGAGTTTTATCCAACATCTCCTTACAATACACATTCATAGGATCTTCTTCGACAGCATTTCCATTGGTTGTTGAGGTCTCAGCATTCTTGAGATACTCGATTTTTGCTGTGTTGGCTGCAATTTCAGTTTGAATTTCCCACACCTCCTTCACCTTTCTAAATTCCTCCTCTTTCTTCTCTATAGCATGTTTTTGTTGCAGTGCATCGGCTTTGGCAAGTAAAGCTGCCCTCTCTGCCTCTGCACAGATACGAGCTGAGGCTGATGTTGACACACTTGATCTGCTTAAATTTGATCTGCCAGATCTACTGCTACGTACAGAAAACAACCGAAGTGTTATCTTCATCATTTAGTTGGTCAGTCACTTTTAGAGCAGAAGAAACTTGAGTACTAGTTTGAGAGTCAGGTTCTTGAATAGTAGACATCCACTTTTCAACAGTAGAAACGAACATATCAACTTGTTTCATTCTTGGTTCATACCAGGTTTTCAGGTCTTCAACTTTATCCTCTTCACTTAACACTTGTACATATGATTCTTGAAGAGACTTGAATTCAACAAACATTTCATTGAACTTCATCATGTTTCCCTTTACTTCTTCAAGATACTCAGCATCAGTCGTCAAAGAGTTAACAATATTCATTCGTCTTGTAATGTGTGCCATCTTGCCTGCTCTAGAGGCTTTCAAACGAGCAGCAACCTCATTCAAGTCTTTTTGAGTGGAGTTTGGTGATTGATCTAGCTTAGACTCGTCCTCCATTTTGTCTCAAACAAGCAAATATCCTTTTTCCAAAGACACAAACTTTTCAAATTTCCTTTGATTCCTCTTTAATATGGCATACATCAAGACCTTTGAACTCTTTCATCAAATGAATCCTTTCATTCACTGTTTGCAGCATCAAACTTGAAAGTCTTTCCAATAACATTCAAATTTAACTCAGCACATGGTTTCCACAAGCACATACCTCTTTGAGAAGTTTCCTTTGTTCTCTGCTTTCAATGCCATGTGGTCTTCAAACAGTCCATCCACTCCGTTCAAGTTTAAGGATAGTCCTCCTTTTCTCAAACATATTCCATCTTCAAAGCCAGTCTTTTTACATTTTGTAGTGGTAAAAACAAGTTTCCTATTTTTTATCCTTGTTTCTTGTTCACTGTGGGAGATGCTGATGCTATGATTTTGACGCGTGCAAAGTACCATAAATAGATCCAGAGAGACGTGTTGATATTCCAAACAAATAACTGAAGTTTATTAAGCCAAAAAATAAAGATGCATTGTAGCATAAAACAAAACAAACAACTTTTAGGCCGCTTGCAGGTTTGTTGCACCACGCCACCGTAGCTCCATGGGCACGGTCAAAAGACTGTGTGCTCTTGCACCAGCGCCCCCTTCCTGTCAGGGGGTGGCCTATCTTTATACAACTTTTCCCCTCTCACCTATAGAGGGCACACACTCAGAGAAATAATCAATTAACAATACATAACAAACTGTTAATCAAATGAACAAATTTATAAAAAATTAAATAAAGTAGTACGTATGGCTCCTACACACTCTTTACTTAAAAGCGAAACACCTGCAGTCCCTATAGACCCTTTCTCAGTTAGTAAACATGGTGTGGGCGGAGCTTAGGTGGAGGCAGAACGATCCCTCCGGCCGCTTCACTAACGTTTGCCAGTTTTGTTAGCTTGTTTTTTAACAATGACTGGAGAAAATTCAATTTTATCTTAATATGCAAGCTCACTCACTGTCCAGGACCGCGATTGTTATTTGCAAAAGTTAATTTTAATGGACGGAACCAGATCAGCTGATCCGTACACGCTCAATGATGACGATCTGACAGGATTAACGCGTTAACGCTTCCTCCGGTCGAGTGCCTGACTTCTACACCGACCCGATAAAGAAACTGAGAAACTGAGTGTATATAAATATTTAGATGCCAACTATGTGATAAATGCTACAAGTGTGGTACGACCCGAGGTTCTGCATATTCAGCGCCAAGAAGACGACGATCGGACGATGTAAAGAGTGACATTAAGTGCAATTTTAATCATGTGAATATTTTCTAGAAATAAAGATTCCAGATACAGCATATTCAGTTTTTAACTATGTATTTGATTAGCTACTCTTTCTTACCAGGTTCTTCAAAAAGTCTAGCCACAATCAATCGAAACAATCATAGATGATTCACAAATAATCACAATCAATCAAAACAATCATAGATGAAAATCACAATAATTTAGAAAAAATTATGCGACAAAATTTAAAATTAGAGCCTGTACTCCGTCGATTCTAGAACCCAACAACACAACAAGATGACATTTAATAATAATAATAGTAATTTAAGCTCCTTATTATGTAGCTGAATCGTGCTGTTTTCTATTTTCCACCTCCCGTTTTCACTTTGTTTTGCCTCCAGCTAACGCCGTGACGTAACTGTGACGTCGGCGCAAAAGGGGTCTATACCATAGACCGTATATGGTCTATACCTACAAAGAATTTGAATATAGGCTATTTACGACAGGACTTTTCCTCGAGGAACGAAAACGAAAGTGTGATTCATAAAGCCGCCAGTGAGGGGCGACAGTGAGCTCAAAACACCTGACGCTCAATACACCCGGAAGAGACGAGGTTACCTTTCGATGTTGATCGGATCAAGGACCTCGTCTGAAATATAAAGGACAAAATGATCGATAGTTTTTAAACGTTGTCTGTGTAGACAGGAATGTATTTGCTTGTTTTTTATTTATTTTCTCTCTCTTTATTTAGCGATGGGCAGCAAGGTAAGAACACGGTTTATTAGTTTCAGGCGATCGACAGCAAAAATGGCGACCTACAAATTAATTTACAAACATGATTGAATAGTTTGCATTATAATGTAAAGTAAAATAAAAAATCAGTACACTTTATAATAGAGTTTATTTTCATATGTTTGTCGATCGTTTAACATGTCATTGCTTGTGTTTTACTGTAAGCCTATGTTTTCTCAGAGAAACACTTCCTGCACTACAAGTTTACAGCCATTTCCAAATCAAACAAATTCCCAGAGTACAGTGCGGTGGCTGTTGCTGATGGCAGACAGATTGTTCACTACAATACTAAAAATCGACTCTGGGTCAGAGAGAGTCTGACTGATAAAGACTGGACCAAATCTCCGTCTAATCCTCCAGATTCTAGAGAATGGTTCATTCATCAGATGAAGATTCTGTCAAACTGCACACACTCACTGTGTTCTGGTGAGTCTAATGCTTTACTTATCAATTATCAGACATGTAATGAAACTGCTTATATTGATCTACAATAAGTTTCTCATGCGTGTTGTTCTGTGATTGTAGAGCTTCATGTTCTTCAGAGAATAATCGGCTGTGAACTGGAGAAACTTCCTGATGGATCAGAGAATCTGACTGTCTTTGATGAATATGGATTTGATGGAGAAGATCTTATATCCTTTAATTATGACACTGTGCAGTGGATTGATAAAAACCCCAAAGCCAAAGAAATAAAAAAGAAATGGAACAGTCAAACAGAACGAAACCAGTTCATTAAGTATTACCTCAAGACCTGCCCTGACTGGGTCTCAACATTTCACAACACTAAAAATAGTAAGTTGTGTGTGTGTGTGTGTGTGTGTGTGTGTGTGTGTGTGTGTGTGTGTGTGTGTGTGTGTGAGAATCAGATTGGTACTTATCAAATGAAGTTAAGACTTAAAAAGGCATGAGCATTTACCTTTTCTTCATTTTATTACCCTCTAATGTTGTTTCCCTTATTTTGAACACAAAAGGTGAATTTTTTTATCAAAATAATACTTTTTAATTTAATACTAAATTTTAAAAAAAATTACCTCCGCACAAAAACCATGGAGACATAATCAATTTCTTTGCAAATATTTATCTGTTAATTTCATTATGATGTATGCTTCTTTCTTATGCAGGTTCTCCAGATATTCACATGTTTGTGAGTAAATCTCCAGATGATGACAGTAAGCTGGTTCTGAGCTGTCTGGCCACTGGTTTCTACCCCAGAGATGTTCAGATGAACATTAGATTGAACAAAACTAAACTTGAGGATCAAACATCTTCAGGACTCAGACCAAATACTAATGAAACCTTTCAGATGAAGATCAGTGTGAAGATCCACAGAAACCATGAAGGATCTTACGACTGTCTGCTCACTCACAGCAGTCTGAGACGACCAGTTACAGTAAACTGGGGTAAATATCACTATAAATACAGTCTTGAGTGAATTATATGAGCAGAATGAGCTTTGTACAGTAACACTGCTTCTGCATAAATAGTGTGAAACCTAAATACAACTATTCATAACAGAAGAACATGGACATGATAAAGATAAAAATGGGTTATTGTTGCTGGTCACAATTGTTCAACAATTTATAATGATGAAGCAATAAAGTCTTTTTAAATTCTTTATTCTGCAGATGGAAAATGTATTGACTGTAAAATGTCTCGATGGCATATTATAACAGGAGTAATTGCAGTGTTAGTTCTGATTCTCCTTGTGTTTTGTTGGATCTACAAACTGAATAGGTGCTATGGTGAGTTATAAATTGACATGATCATTGTTGCTTTAAATGTCTTTAAATAGCTCTGTTTTTGAATAGCCTTGTTTTAACAAAATGTTTGTGTTTCAACAACATTGTTATACTATGAAAGTGGAATTATGTGAATCGAGTAATTTTCATAATGATTGTTTTCTGTATTTGATTTGTATTTGTTAGGTCTCAAACTATAAAGTAAGATTATAACAAATGAGAAGTGTGACATCAGTGCAGCTTGATTTGCACATATATAATATCTGTATGTATTTAAGATGAAGTTTTTATAAAATCTTCTTTCTCCTAGATCCGATTAACAGTGACGATGATGATGATGATGATGTAGTCGCAGGCCAAACTGCAGGTAAAGTCCAGTGTCTCCAAACCCTAGTCCAGTGTGTGTTGATGTGATCAAATAGAAATGAAATAGTTCCATTTCAGTTGCTCACGTTCAACATGACGACGTAATTGGGATCACTTCACGGAGCCCTATCATCTTCGAGTGTATACAGAACGAGCCAATGATAGTTGGCGTGCGTGAATCACGTCACGCGTGGGTATAAACAGAAAGCGGGCGCACGCACACATTGTCTTTCACTTCGGAGCCGAGGTTCTTTTTGACTTCTGATTCTACAAGACTGCTACTGTGTTGGAGACTCTTTCAGGGCTCTCTCTTCAGTGTCGGTGTGACGGCACAATCTGCAAGTGGCCGCAAGCTTAAGCTCACACAACTGCTGTGTACACTGCGGCCATTCCCTGGGTGCCTCAGCACTGTGAGAGTCTTTAATAAAAGAGTATTTTTCCTTTCACAAAAGAGCAACACAAGCGTGATCCTGCGTCTTTTTCAGGATGTCATTCCGTTTGTGCGTTTCTGGATGCGGTCGTTCCCTGGTGCCCTCGTGTTTGGGCATTCAGCACGCAGAGGCAGCCTTTGTGAAAAGTTCATGTTCCCATTGCGGGAATATGACTATGGCAGCGCTTAGATCGAGACTCGCTTTCCTCAAGGGAGGTGCAATCCCCTCGCCTATGCCCCGATCTAGTGTCTATTCTGGACCTCAGAATGGACCTACTTCTGTGCATGGTCAGGGTGATCACGTGAAGGCTTGAAGAGACAATCTTACAAGCGCTGCTGCCTTTGGAGCCTCCAAAAGAGCATGCTGGTCCTTCTCATGGACGACCGGGCCGCATCATGTGGAGCTCCAACTGACAATCAGATGTCGATCGCAGCATCGGAGGGGGAGCTTCAGTCCTCTAGAGATGAAGATTCGGCTGCTTTACCACCTTTGGGGAGTGTAGCATTGCCCGAGTCCGATCCAGAATGGGTCGCCACGGTTGCTGACTATCGCTGTAACGGTCACAATCTCGGCTCCTCAGCGAAAAACAATGTGTGCGTGCGCCCGCTTCCGGTTTATACCCACGCTGCGGGGCGTGTGACGCGATTCACACACGCCAACGTTCATTGGCTCGTTCTGTAGACACTCGAAGATGATAGGGCTCCCTGAAGTGATCCCAATTGTGACGTTACGCCTCCTGTTCCCTCCTTAAGGAAACGAGGGTTACATTAGTAACCAAGACGTTTTCATTTCATTATTCCTTTTGAACAGGCATTGGGTCTAATGCACTAATAATTGCATGGATTATTCATATTCATATTTATATGCACAGGATAATTCTACAAATCCACAACACATACGCACATGGATGTGTTCTTATCCTTTTTCTAACGTTAGTGAATTTGGAGTTTTCTAAATGAGCGAGCGTGTGCCCGAGATTACTCATTATTCAAGTGTGCTATTTGTATGCTACTTTTAAACTAAAAATAATAAAGTATACAGTCTATGTTTTATTTACTTCTCAGAAATATACTTGAAATTGCACTTAAGTATACTTGACTTATACTGACGGAAAGGTCTTTTTTTCAGAAAGGAAGTTTACTAATACATTGATATTAGTATACTTACTACATAAAGTATACTTAAAAATATACTTGAACATTATTTAAGTATACTTAATCAAATTAACTTGAAGTATACTTCATTTTCGAAACATGATTTTTGTGTGCGTGTCGCTTCAGTTGTTCCTATATTTTTCCGTAAATTTAGAATACAATTTAGAATGAAAGTTAGTGATGAATCATGATTTGTTTGTGAAAACGTTCGGACGCAGATTCCACGCACAAATCCGTGTATGATTAGTGAATGAGACCCATTACTCTTACGTTCCAGCTCTGTTCTGCAAAAATTTACTTTTTTTTAGGTTTTAATTTCTGTTACTTCAGCCATTTCTAATCTGTGACAACTCTATTTTTGTAAGAATACTTAATCATGACGGTCATGTTCCTATTAATTAGATGAAATATGACACTGTACTGATCTTTTTACATTGACAGTTAATTTAATGTTTCAAAGGATCAAGAACACATAAATATGTGTTATATGTATGTTGTTTCAGTAATCAAATGCAAACCGCTGAAAAAGAGTAAGAGGAGGCCTCGCCAAAGGAGCATTCAGAAGTTCTGAGGACCACCTCCATAATTCTACCTCACATTTTATTTTCTATTTAAGTATAATGTATAAAATTATTTTAAAAAATGCATAAAACATCTAACTTTGATTTGTGATATTTGAATGTGATGGGTGGTAATGAAAGGGTTAGTTTTGTTTCCGGATGGTTATAAATTATTTTATAAATTAATTACACATGTACTGTATTTTTATGTAATTAATGTATTTTATTGCACTTCAATAATAATTTTTTTTTTCTAATATGTTTTATATTGGTGCGTTCATGGTACTAAATGTATGGTTATAATATATATATATATATATATATATATATATATATATATATATATATATATATATATATATATATGTGCAATATAATAAATAAGTCTGTCTTGTGTGTGTTTATTTATGTATTGGACATTGTCATTTTAGACATTTCTCTCAGCTCATATGAATACACCATGTGTTAGCCAAATAAAATAAAATATTAACTTTCAAAAAGATTTAAAGAAATTGTTTAAATTGAATGATAAGAACACATTTTTAACATTGAGTGTTGAATTAAATAACCACTTAAGAATGTTTATGAAAGAAAAGCAAAAATATGAATAAACAAACAAAAATATTTTTTTAATGTTTCAAAGGATCAAGAAAATGTTTTTTTTTTTATAAAAAGTGCTGTGCTTGACCTCCCCAGCTGCATCGTTCTCAATCTCATGTAAACAAACAAAAAATACATTGATTTAGATTTCCATTGACTGTAATGTTTGCCTTTTTTCTTTGTTATTTCTCTGTGTCACGCAGATGGGATGGTCAGATTGAGTTTCTCATCTCAATAACAGACCACAACAGCAGTGAATGAATCTGTGTGAGT
Organism: Phoxinus dragarum; assembly: GCA_033366665.1. Taxonomy (NCBI): domain Eukaryota; kingdom Metazoa; phylum Chordata; class Actinopteri; order Cypriniformes; family Leuciscidae; genus Phoxinus; species Phoxinus dragarum. Next base: position 24,060 of record JARPMJ010001692.1, on the reverse strand, counting down.
GTGTTATTCTGAATGTTTGTGTGTTTAAGAGCCGACGGCCCCTGAAGGGCACCACTGAGACTCAAAGGCTTCAGTTTTACTGTGTGATTTTAGTGTTTTTGACCTCCGGGAAACTGATGAACGTCATTTACACACAAACAAAAAAATTATCCGCATTTACATTGTAATTAAAACACTTTCCACATGAGTTGTATAAATAGTTATACAATAGTTTATATTTGTAAATAAAAAAAATTACAAAAAAATATACATATTAATCATGTAAATTTCCTGCACCTATAGACGTCCAATTGACGTCCCAAAAATGTTTTTTTTTTCAGTTAAAAGGTCAAATGTTGAACGTCAATATGACGTCCAAGTTGGGTCATGGTTAGACGTCCAAATAGTGGACCTTGTTTGGACGTTAAATAGATGTCCAGAATTTGTCATGGACCGACGGACCCAATATAGACATGATCTGCACGTCTATCTGACATCCAATGTTTAGTGGGTGTTATATTTCTGCTTAGTTGTTTATATTGATGTAATTTATGTATATTTAATCGATGTTTGGTGCATTTAAATGGTCAAAGTCTGCGGTTGAGGTATTCTGAAGTTGTAAACAACTTAATGCGTGTGCGTGTAACAAGCCCAGACAGAGCACCGCTGACAAACTATGTGACGCAGATAAAACTGTTACAGTTTAAACTTAATGACATAGCAAGTTTGTTTTCCTTTTATTATTAATCTAATTTCTGTATTTTGTTCCTACTCATCATGTATGTTTTAAAACATTTAATGTTATTAATTTGTTAATTTGTTACATTTATATACTTCTTCAGCCGCTTTGAGATGGAAGGTACTGAGACTACCATCAACCCTGCTCCAGACATAAATAGCAGGTGCTCATTCTTCAACCAACTGAGGTGATACGCACTCTCCGTAAAATCAAGTTATGGAAAGCATCTGGACCAGACGGCATTCCAGGGCGTGCACTCAGAGACTGTGCAGTTGAGTTGGGTGAGGTACTCACAAACATCTTCAACTTGTCTCTGTTGCAGTGCACTGTTCCAACCTGCCTGAAGACGTCCATAATAGTGCCGGTGCCAAAGCAGGCTACTATAACATCCCTCAATGACTATAGGCCCATTGCACTAACATCTTTAATTATGAAATGCATGGAGAGGCTGGTCTTATATCATATCAAGTCTGCTCTGCCACACACCATGGACCCCCACCAGTACGCATATAGGGCCAACAGGTCGACAGATGATGCCATCAACACTGCACTCCACACTGTACTGCACCACCTGGAACATCAAGGGACGTATGCACGGCTTCTGTTCATTGACTACAGTTCTGCTTTTAATACCATCTTATCAAACAGACTGTTTTACAAGATGTCTGACCTAGGCATACAGCACAACATCTGCCTGTGGATTAAAGACTTCCTAACAAAGAGGCAACCGTCAGTGAGGATGGGCTCACATTATTATTCAACAACTACGCTAATCAGCACAGGAGCCCCACAAGGCTGTGTGCTAAGCCCATTTCTTTACTCCTTGTATACTTATGACTGTGTACCATCTAATGATACCAACATCATAATTAAATTTGCGGATGACACGACTGTGCTGGGGCTGATCACCAGAGGAGATGAGTTTGCATACAGAGAGGAGGTACAGAGGCTGACGACGTGGTGCACGGAGAATAATCTAACCCTAAACATCAAGAAAACGAAAGAACTTATTATTGATTTTAGGAAGAAACAGACTGTTCACACACCACTGCACATCAACGGGGAGATAGTAGAGAGAGTATCAAGTTTTAAATTTCTGGGCACACACATTTCTGAGGACCTTTCATGGACAACAAACATCACAGCATTAGTCAAGAAGGCGCAACAGAGGATGTACTTTCTCAGAATGCTTAGGAAGATAAACCTGCCAGGGCGGCTCCTGGTGTCATTTTACCGTTGCTCTATTGAAAGTGTCCTCACATACAATATGCTGGTGTGGTATGGAGGCAGCTCATCTGATGATAAAAAGGCTTTGCAAAGAGTTATAAAAACTGCACAGAACATCACTAATCAACAGCTACCGGTCCTGGATGACATTTTTAACACCCGCTGCCTGCAGAAAACGCATAACATTGTGACGGATCCGAATCATCCAGCCCATCAGCTTTTTGAATTGTTGCCATCTGGAAAACGCTTCAGATCGATTAAAACACGCACAACCAGATTCATGAACAGTTTTTATCCCAATGCCATCAGGATAATGAACCATGAACTGAAACTACATCCTCAACTTATTACCACAAGATACTCTGACATGCTAGACAATTAAGTGAACAGATAATGGACAATTTGCACTATGAATCTAACTACTCTTTGCTTTGCTGTATATGTTGGAAAGTATAAAAATTTAATTGTATGTAAAGGACAATGACAATAAAGGAATCAATCAATCAATCAATATAGCGGATATCCCAAATATCGGACATATAGGCCTACTGACCAGACACCCTGTGGCGGGTTTTCAACTGGCAATTAAAATAAATGTGATTGTGCTATCAACAGCCAACTCATTTCTTCACAGCTCATATGAATACATGTGTTAGCCAAAAATACACTATGGGCGTAGTGAAAAGGCACCTGGTATTGTTTTAAATTTGTACAAATTTCAGGATTAATAGAATTAAATTTCAGTCTGTCCTGCGCATAAATTTGTCGAATGACTTTATGGCACAGAAGTCATAAGGACTTCATTTATTATGGAGATTTATTTATAGCCTACATTTACTTATTGATTATCGTTTTTGGACCCGACCGTGACACATTGTTTTGTTGTGTCACAGTTAATACACTCAGAAACTAAAGTGTGTGTTTTAAAGAAGTTTTTACTCAACACTTTTACTCAACATGTGATGTTAGGAAATGAAAACAAGAGCGTAATTCCAAATACGGAAGTTGTGTGAAAGGTCTATTCCATCGGGCAGCCAGTGTGAGGCGACAGTGAGCTCAAAACACCTGATGTTCAAAATACACTCAACAGAGACGAGATAAACTTTCACTTTATGTTGATCTCTTGACTGAGCTCGTCTGAAATATAAAGGATAAAATGGTTGATTGGTTAACTTCGCATAAAACATGCTCTGTATAGAAAAAGAAATGTTCTTGCTCATATATTTATGGTTTTACCCTTTTCTTAGCGATGCACTTGAAGGTAAGATTACTTTCAGATGGTCGACAGCAAAAAACGCGACCATCAAATTGCAGTTACAAACATACTATAAACAATTTTATAATATCATACTGTAAAATAAAATACATTTTATAAAATATTTTACAGTAGCCTAGGCTAGAGTTTGTTTTCGGTGGTTTTAAGTTAACAACCATTTGTCGTTTTACCTGCCAGGAAGTGCGCGCTTCTGTTTTGTGTTTTCTTAGTTTGTGTTTTATTCCTCAGAGAAACACTTCCTGCACTACATGTTTACAGCTCTGACCAAATCAGACTCATTCCCAGAGTTCAGTGCGGTGGTTGTTGCTGATGGCAGACAGATCTCACACTACAGTAATGAAGAACAAGTCTGGGTCAGAGACGGTCAGACTGTGTATGACTGGATCAGTACTCCTGAAGATCCTCCAGATTCTAGAGACTGGTTTATACATCAGCTGAAGATGCTGTCAGACTGCACAGACTCACGGTGTTCTGGTGAGATTCATGCTTTACTCTTATAAATAATCAGACATGTAATGAAACTGCTTATATTGATCTACAATAAGTTTCTCATGAGTGTTGTTCTGTGATTGTAGAGCTTCATGTTCTTCAGAGAATAATCGGCTGTGAACTGGAGAAACTTCCTGATGGATCAGAGAATCTGACTGTCTTTGATGAATATGGATTTGATGGAGAAGATCTTATATCCTTTAATTATGACACTGGTCAGTGGATTGATAAAACCCCCAAAGCCAAAGAAATCAAATTAAAATGGGATCGTCATATAGAACGAAACCAGTTCATCAAATATTTCCTCAGTACATGTGTGACCTGGATCTCAATGTTTCACAACTCAGAAAAGTGTAAGTTCTGATCAGATCACTTTAATTGTGTGTGTGTGTGTGTGTGTGTTAGTGTGTGTGTGTGTGTGTGTGTGTGTGTGTGTGAGAGAGAGATAAGGTTATAATCGTTAACGAAAACGAACGAAAAAAAACGAAAACTAGGTGGGAAAAAACATTGTCGTTAACTGAAATAAAAATAAAAACGAGGCATTACCAAAAAACGATAACTAAAACTGTAGCCTAATGTGTGTTTGGCAAGACGAACTAAAATAAAATAAAATTATAGAGTAAATCTCCTTAGGTTTCGTCTTTGCCAACGCTATTTAAAACACTCAAAACTATTCGTTCAGCTGCATTTCCTTTCCTCCCTGCTCTCTCTCCGTCACTCACGCGTCTCTCACATACAGACACACACACACACACACAGCCCCTCCCCTCCGTGAACACCGCGTCTCCATGAAAATAGTCTCAGCCTCAGACGTCACGCCCACGTAACGTTGGCTAAACGTCTAATGCATACGGTACACTTAACTGGAAACACTTCAGGAATGTCGAAGTCGTCATCTGATTGGTTGAATTTTATCGGATTTCCGGGGGGCGCGAGTGTCGCGTTTATTTTCGGTCCGCCGGGAAACAAAGCGCAGACGTGTGATTGCGGAAGAAAAACTGTTGTGTTTACATGAGTGACAATGAGCATTTATCAAGATCAGCTAAACGTAGGATTCTCAAAAGTATGCTAGGTTCATGGCATAGACTCTTTAAGAGATTATTTTATCTTTAAGAGATTTTCTATGCTGACTGACTTGTTGCACGCCGGTCTGTTGTTGTGGGGACATTTCCACGCTCCGAAACGTGACGCTGAACGAAACGAACTGTAATTGGTTGTTTGACATGTCGGTCAAACGGCCTTATGGGCGGGCCTTGGCCAAAGAAAGCTGCTATGAATTCCAGACCTTCAGCCGTCAGTCTGAAGTTCTGGCTACGCGAGACTACCATGAAAACGAGTGTTCGTTGAAAGCAAGTTCGAGAAAGTATCTCGTGAACACCTTTACACAATCACACATTAAAAAGTGATATACAAATATTTACAATTCTGAATACAATTTTGTCAGTGTGTTAATGTCGACCCGAGAAGCGATTGCGCCTTCTTTAGAAAGTTAGTCGCAAGTTTGAGGAAAAATGCAGTTGGGTTGTCGATGTCAAAACCTCTTATATACTGTCTATGTTCAAAACACTATATAAGCTATGGTATGGTATGGTATTTTCGATGACTGCTGTCATCTGGCCTGAGAAACAGAACAACCACAAGATCAATATTTTCTCAAGATCAATATTTAAGAAATTATTGTTTGACTGAAGTCAATCAAGCCATCTCTCTGGATCTCAGTGTATTGTATTGCTATTCAACTGCAATGATTTGACATCTAATGCTGGGCAGTCCAATTCATTGAGTAGCCCAGTTAATTTTGAGATGGTTCATCTAAATATGTTGACCCTCTAGAGTTTATTTGTATTTTTCATGTTCTTTTCTCAGATAGAGCTCCTGACACTCCTGACAGCAATGTCTTGTGTGGCTCAAAAATGGGTTGAATACATGCTGTTCATGTGCATCTTCTTTAGTCTTTCACACGTCACTTACACACTATGCACTTACTGCGGAGTCTTGTGTAGACTGTTTACATATTTGTGCCCATATGTACATTTTATGTATTGGTGTTATTGTTGAATACCTATTCTAAAATGTTATGTTTTTGTTGAGTTATTATTACAACAATACTTTTTTCTGACCTTTTTTAATCTTGCCCCTGACAAATAACCCAAATTACAAAAAAAAACTAAAACTAATAAAAACTAAACTAAAACTAAGCATTTTCAAAAAAATAAAATAAACTAGCAAACCCACTTTAAAACTAATTAAAACTAAACTGAATTTGAAAACAAAAAGTCCAAACAAAAATAAAATAAAAACTAATGAAAAATGCAAAACTATAATAACCTTGGACTGTGCGTGCTGTGTATGTGTGTGTGTTTGTGTGTGTGTGTGTGTGTGTGTGTGTGTGTGTGTGTGTGTGTGTGTGTATGACACAGGTTTATGACATGAGGTTGTTTTCTGAGATTTACCATTTAGTAAAAATACTGATGACTGATCAGTTGAAAAGCATTAAGAAAATGTTATTGATGCAGCAGATAATGTTCGTCTGGTCTGCAGGAGTCAGCTGTCAGATTGATAATTCACATTGTCATCATTTTATTTCCCTTTATTGTTGTTTCGCTTATGTGGAACACACAAAATATTTTTTGATAAAATGAAGAATGCATCAGTTTCTGTGCATATATCAATTTGTTAATTTCATTATGATTTTGTTTTTATGTGCTCCAGGTTTTCCAGATGTTCATGTATCTGTGAGTAAATCTCCAGATGATGACAGTAAGCTGGTTCTGATCTGTCTGGCCACTGGTTTCTACCCCAGAGATGTTCAGATGAACATTAGATTGAACAAAACTAATCTTGAGGATCAGACATCTTCAGGAATCAGACCAAATACTAATGAAACCTTTCAGATGAAGATCAGTGCGAAGATCCACAGAAACCATGAAGGATCTTATTATGACTGTCTGCTCACTCACAGCAGTCTGAGACGACCAGTTACAGTAAACTGGGGTAAATATCACTATATCACTATATCACTTTGCTGAACAGTTTAGGGGTACCACACATTACAAGTAACTTGGGTTATGTAATCCGATTACTTTTTTCAAGTAACTAGTAAAATAACGCATGTATTAGTTACTTTTTCAAATAAGTAATGCAAGTTTCTTTGTTCTCCCATTCATTGACTGATGCCTCTCCTGTCCCAATGTTGAGAGGAATCATGAGTAAGTGCAGACGCATTGTTTGTGTGAATATGATGGTTATTGTAGTTCTAGTCTAAATGTGAGCAGGCATTTACTCATGTCACTAGCACACACAAAAACAGATTCAGTATCCCTCAAAATGAATAAGATCAATGAAATGCAAAATCAGAATAGCATGCAAAACCTCCAATAGTTAAATTTTAAATTAAAATAATATTTGTATGCATTTAATCTCACTTTATTGACCAATTGTACTTGGTGCTGACCTTCGATTATTCAGTTAAACCATAAGCAAAAATGACTTTAGATTTTTGTTTTTATCAGTGAAGTACGTGTTAAACTTTTTCTCCTGCATCCTATATTCTTCTGTGATCCAGAAGGGCAGAAGCTGAAAGGTTTGTTTGAGCAGCACTTTATACTGTACACGCGTGCATTTGCACTTTCTTCAGCCTGAGGCTATTATTTAAAATTTGGTGTGGAAGTGCCCTTACATTTGCCAAAAATTATTTTTAAAAAGTTAAGAAAAAACAAAACAAAAAAACAAGCCCCGCCATGTAACGCATTACTTTACTTAAAATGTATCTAAGTAACGCAGTTACAGTCATTTTAAGGGACTAACATAATATGCATTACTTTTCAAAGTAACTTTTCCCAACACTGGATGAATATGAGCAGAATGATATTTATACATTAATGGTGCTTCTGCATCACTCGCAATGTGTCAGGAGAACATGATGATCCTGAAATAGATTCATGTTTCTGGTCACAAACAAATCGAGTTAAAGTGCCTTGATCCAGTTCAACAGGTGATACTGTTGATAAAAAGACACTTATACTGGTTATATTATATATATATCTTTATTCTGCAGATGGAAAATGTTTTGACTGTGGAACAGAACCTCTAAGTCGCATGAGCAGAATCAGTATACCAGGAGCAGTTGCAGTTCTAGCTGTGCTTTTACTCCTCATTTGTTGGTGAATCTACAAACGGTGAGTTCTAAATACTCAACATGATTATTGTTTATTTAAATATTTTTTACCTGAGATGATAATATTTACGGAGGACAATACCAATATAAAGCTGAAATTAATGCTGTATGAACCGTTTATGTTAAATATGGTCTAATTATGGATGACAAATTAAATTTGAGTCTGGAAAAATATGCACATTTTGAAATGTAAAATGTGTAAGAACCCTGTGATGTTGTTCTAATGCTGTCAAACTGTGCAGGTGTGTGGGAGGAAACAAGTGAACAGGACTACAGTGAAGTAAACCGGATCAGTGTCCGGAGGCGCTGCTCTGGTTATCATCTTTATTTCACCGGTTCATACTTGAATATGTGTTTGATATGAAAGGGAACAGATTGTTTTTATGACAAAACAGGAAAGTGATACTTTTTAGCTGAAGGAGAATGAAGATGTTGAACCAAAGAGATCATGTTCTCCTCATATCAGACATTTACACTCACTGACGGAAGTGAATCAATCAAAACTAACCTTATCTGGAAAATATCTTTATTTAAGAACCGCTATAAAGCCAAAACAATCTGTTACCTTAAATTATACGTTTATCTCTGTAAAGCTGCTTTGAAACAATCTACATTGTTAAAAGCGCGATATAAATGAAGATGACTTGACTTGAGTGGAAAATTAGTTACACTATATATTTTTGCCTAAATGTAAGATTTATGTATTTGAATTGTATTTTTGGATTACACTGTTTTAACATAAACTGATCAACTTAATGTGATCCATATTTGTCAGTCATTCATAAATGAAACGGGTCAGAGTGCATTTCTGCACTCATGCCCTAGTTTATTACATATTTTCAAAATGCATTTATTCAAATAGCTTAGAATCAGCATAAATCTGTTCATTGGGAAAACAGACCTGTTTCATTTATGCATGACAAATATGCATCACGTTAAGTGTATGTTTTTGAAAGCGTTATGATTTTATAGTTTTTATTTTATTTCTATTTTAAGTTTGTTCATTTAGTTTGGGATATAAATCAAAGATGCAATAATTATCAGGACTTTTGGCCTTTTTTTCTCATGACTTTGAATGGACTTTGAATATGCAAAAATCTGCATCTGATCTGCTGATCTCACACACTGATGAGAAGAGGCTCAACTCAGACTTCAACTCACTTTATACCGTCTCTGAACTCTACTGGATCTGCGGAAGATTTTCATATTTATTTCTCAGTTAAAAGTTCCTTGTTCTTCAAGGTCATGTTTTTCAGTTGTAGGCTGATAGTGATGGTCAAATAAAATAAAAAAGACTTATTTTTTTTGTACCAATTGGTATATTGTTTACAAAACTTTATTATAAAAATGACCTTCCCTTTGTGTGTGTGTGTGTGTGTGTGTGTGTATACACATATATATAATTTAAATTCTGGCATATTAATATGATAAAACCCCTTGTGTTTTTGTGTATACAGTAGGCTATAGTGAAATGATAAGTGATTATGAATTTAGCACTGCAGTTCAGCGGATCCTCACTAGTGGGCGCTATAACCTCAAACCAGCCGAGCAGAATCAGCAGATCTGGAAAAACATGTGGTGAAAAGGATTAAGGATATTTATGTTATTCGGTTTTAAATGCTTGACATTTCACTAGTTTTGAATGTCTGAGAAAAAAACAACACTGGCTGCTAAGGCAGGTTTATTTGAAACAGAAATTTCAAAAACATCTCTGATAGAGCTCTGTTTACACATGATCTGATTCAACCGCGTTTAGAAAGACTTTCTCTAAATGATTTACTCTTTCATGTTTATTTCAGCACCGATATGAACAGTTTACAGTACGAGCTGTGAAAGGAGCTTCATTTTGATGTGTGTAACGGCGCGGTCACATTTGCCATATTAGCGAAATTTCGTGGGGAAAAATATATTGTGTATAAAGCACAGATCAAACATTAATCATTTTCTAACCAAATAAGTTTATGTTGGTCTGCGGGGTGAATTCAAGTCACCAGCTTTAAAATTTGCGCAATCTGGGCCATTTATTTCACGAAATGCGAGATAACCGGTAATTGTGACAGGGCCTTAAAGGGACAGTTCACCAAAAAATGACCATTCTCTCATTAATTACACCCTCACGTCATTCCAACCCATAAGACTTCTTTTCATCAAATAAACATTTTTAATGAGATATTTGTCCCTCCATTTAAAGTCCATCCACTCCAAACTCTGACATTTCAAAACGTTCATAAAGAGATTGTTTATTTGAGCTTCCGTTCATTGAGCTTGCGACAATTTCATTAAATTTCTTAATATTCTGAAGATGAACAAAAATCATATAGGTTTAGAAGGACATGAGGATGATTAATTGATGACACAATGATTATTTTTGGATGAACTAACCCATAGACTCATCAGAAAAGTCTTTAACACTTCTACAGATATATCCAGAATATAATACAGTACTGTCTCTTTAAAAAAAAAATCGTGTATCATACAGCAATTACTGCTGGGAACTTACAAATCAAACCAATGGACTTCACATCAGTGATGCTGTTCATATAAAGTCACAGGATTGAATGAAGGCCTCGATTAAAAAGTGCATCAGAAATCCTTTGCGAAAGAGTGTAAAACCTCTCGGTGAAATCTCATTTAATGACCAATTATAGCGTTCAGTCAGAAAGGCTTCAGGAGTTAGCGGTGACTCATGGAGAGGATGTTGATTGGCCAGATGTGGTCATCCATTTTATCAGCTGACTGACCTCATGGTCACCTGATCAGCGAAAACACTTTTCATTCGTTTAATCTCTGTTTCATGTCAAATATCAAGAAATATGTCAAGATTATGCGCATATTTCACCCCAAAATAACTGAATATAAGAAACTGAAGCTTATTTTAATACATTAAAATTTACTTAAAAATAAATATACATTGTGATAGTATTAGTTGTATCAGTAGTTTATACTGATTTAAATAAAATATTATATTACAATATTTTTTCTGTAATGGAGTAAAAAAATACTATATTGCAGTAATGACTATTTAAGTGGGATATTCACAATGTAAAAAATCTTATTGCATAATTACTATATAATTATACTTTAATATTTAATTTCAAATCTTTTATTTTGATTTAGGGGTGAAATATGAGCTGGTTGTGTTTTCATGATTCTGACTGATTATGATCTAAAGCTTGAATATTAACATCTTGTCACATATAATACTGTGTACATTTTATATTCACAAAAACTCGGTTAGATAATTGTGAAAAATTATATATAATTTATATAGTGTATAAAAGTCTATTCTATGCATCCAGGTTTTCATATCTACACATTGGTTTACAGTTTATACAGTGATGCATTATAATGCACGATTATCCAGTCTGTGTTTTTTGCTGTTAGTTTTGATTCCCTGTGTTGTTCTGATCTCGTCTCTCTCCTGCGGTTATAGTTTATCTCCGTCTGTTTTCCACAGTGGGTTTCTGTAGACCCATCCGTCACCCTGCACACACACAAACACACAGATTCACACAATACAAACTCCAGAAAAACTGTATAATAATTTCATATTAGAGTGATAAACATCACAATCTAATGCTCCGCTTTTTTCTAGGTAGCTTTTTAATGTTGTGTTTAGATTTGTAGTTTGTCACATTTCAAACTATGGAAGTTTGTTTTCACCACGGAATAAAAAAAACAAAAAAGGTTCAAATCTGACTTTATTTCTCACAATTGTTTATATCTCACAATATATCTCAAAAATCTTGACTAGATATAAATGGGGATGCACCGATATGACAATTTTGTCCGACAGCGATAATATATAATATACCGATAATTCTTTAAATTTGAAAGCCGATGTATTGACTGATAAATCTAAATCCAAATTTTTATATAATTTTTGAGAGCCTGATTACAAAAACAAAAGTTAAAATCCATGTCCCAGTAGACATTATAATTGTATGTAGCCGATATGACAGACTTGCACTGCACATTATGCACTTACCTGTATTTTCTCTTTCGAAAGTGATTTCAATCATATTTCAAACAATTAAAAACCATGATGTTGAACAGTGCGCATCTGAAGAGTCTCAGCTGAAGGAAATAATGCATTATTTATCGGCTTTAATGTATTGGCCAAATTTTCTTATCGGGCCGATAACAATAAAAAACATATATCGGCCAATACCAATAGTGGCGGATATATCGTGCATAGAAACAAACTCAGAATTTAAAAGGTAATTGCAACTTTTATTATGAGATATGTATTACATGACGACATCAAACTCTTTTTTTTTTTGCGTTTTTTAAAAGTTTTGCATTCAGACGACAACATTGTCAAAATGACAATGGCGCTGTCACTTTGTAAAGAAACAACTTCACCGTTTTCACAAATTGCCGTTTTTATAGTTTTTATCAGTTTACACAACGACAATAATGGTAGTGTTTTCAAAACGTTTAATTTTCAGGCCCCAAAACACTGTTGTCTTGTAAATGAATGGCCAAAACGATAAAAAGTTTTCTGTTTTTAGTTTTACTGTTGTGTAAACGCCCCCAAACACTTCTGAGAAAAAAGTCAAATTTGTGAATTATGAACTTGCAATTGCAAGTTATAAAGTCTGAATTGCGAGCTATGAGTTTATTCTGTGGTGTAAAGAAGCTTCCCTATCAAACCCAGAACGCACCTCTTTGCTGAAGTATTTGGGTTTCCAGGGCATGATGTTGGTGTCTCTCTGTCTCTCGTCGGATCGCTGGGATTCCTCCAACCGATGCTTGTGTTCAGTGGCCAGATCAATGTTCCCTTCCTTCAGAGCCGCGGTCACGTGAGACCAGAGACGCCTGAGCTCAAACACACACACAGACCGGCAGAATATCACAACTAACATTCAAAAATTAAGAAAACCATATTCATAAGATACACAATAATGTTTTTTTGAAAGAAGTATCATCAGCTCAGCAAGGCTGCATTTATTTGAGTAGAAACAGTAATATTGTGAAGAATCACCTGGACTCGCGCCGGCCCTGTTTGTCCACCGGGCGGATCCTCTTCCTGATGACGGGCAGTTTGTTGGTGTCGATCACTTTGGTCTCTCCGCTGCTGTACGTGAACTCGAGCGTCCCGTTCCACTCGCCCTGAGCTTTACACACTACCGTCCCGCTGGAGTTCTGCTTCACCTCTGCACTTACCCTGAAGCACACACACACACACACATCATCATCATCACTCCAAGACTTCTCAATTAAAGGTGCAGTATGTAAGAATGACAACTAGTGGTCGGAATAGGTACTGTAGTCCAGATTCAAAATATTGGAGATCGTGGTTCCAACAAATATTATTGTGACTTGTTCATCATTGTGTCAGTGTTTTATTCGCTGACTTTAGCACTTCTTTGCATGAAGAATAACACAGTGACGAAACGGGTTTGTCCGCTCCGGGCCACCGTAGAAACATGTCGATGTAAGCGGACCCGCGGTGTGTGTAGACAGAAATGCTCATTCTAAGGTGATAAAAACATAATGGTTTTCAAAGCCATCTTTGAAAAACAGTCTCTATCAGTCGAACTCCGAACGCCGATCCAAGTGCGCTGGACCACATGAGATTCTACACAGTTCAGCGCATTTAGATCGGCGTTCGGAGTTCGACTGATAGAGACTGTTTTTCAAAGATGGCTTCTGCCTGTATACGCGAAGTTGACTGTATGTATAAAATATCTTCTTATTAAACTGTCTGGATACTGTCAAAGTTCTCAATGCTTCGGTTTGCATGTAGGGACCCTCATTATGCTACCGTGTTAGTGTGGGGCTATTTTGAGCCTTGTTAGTGGTATTAACAAGCGATTTTATTTGTCATTACTCAATGCCCGATATACTAGCGTTATACTAGCGTTATACTAGCGTTATAGGCTAAACTGTTGTTAGAGATAAAACTATTTACATTCGATAATCATGAAAACAAATCTCAGATAACGGTTGACTAGGTAACAATGTGTAATTAGACCAAAGGTTCATTTTGCGCCGGAGTTCTCCTTCAATACACCACTAAAAACATAGTTATATATTATATATATTTTGCATTTCTGTCAACAGATCCTATTAAATATTACACAGTGCACCTTTAAGAAAGTTTCTCACAGACTTTGTGGTGACATTCATGCGTAAATCTGATCTTTTTAGTGCAGCACCGACCTGTGAACTTTCCCCCCGTAGAAGGGTTTGGTGTGAAACGTGACGCTGGCCGAGTATCCCGTCTGTGCGCAGCTGATGGAGACCTTTCCCCCCAACTCCACCCACGGCACAGTGATGATGGACCGAGCGAACGCACTCGGGAATGTAAACACGTACTCCTCAGCGTGATCCCGCAGGTGTAACACACCTGATGAGCAAAGGGACAAACTGCCTGAACAAAGACTGAACGTTTTGTAGGATGTTTCCCATGTGTGTACAGGTGAAACTGGAAAAATCAGAATATGGTGCAAAAGTTCATTTATTTCAGTAATTCAACTTAAAAGGTGAAACTAATATAGTATATAGACTCATTACATGCAAAGTGAGATATTTCAAGCCTTTATTTGTTATAATTTTGATGATTATGGCTTACAGTTTATGAAAACCCCAAACTCAAAATTAGAATATTGTGACAAGGTTTTCATAAACTGTAAGCCAAAATTTCAGCAAATAAAGGATTGAAATATCTCACTTTGCATGTAATGAGTCTATATAATATATTAGTTTCACCTTTAGAGGTGTATTACTGAAATAAATGAACTTTTGCACCATATTCTAATTTTTCCAGTTTCACCAGTACAGAGGTTATGCGCGTGACTTCACTTTCTTTCACCATAGTGGCAAAAAGACTGAGTGTCAGCATTTGTTTTCAGCGTGAATGCCACGAAAAACACATCTAAACGTGAAAGAGCTTTGAGATTGACTGTATAAACAGATTTGACAAGAAATCTGAGGTATATTTTTTAGAGACTGCCGAAAGCTACAGAACAGAGAAGCGAATGGATCGCTGCGATTCATAGAAACAACTGGATCCAAGAAGAGAAAGGGGGATTTGCAGTTTCATTTTGTGTCAATGTGCTGAATTTAGGGGTAAAATTATGGCATATATCTATTTTTTTTTTTTTTTTTTTTAACAGGGACGATACACTAGGCATTGTTACACATAGACAACCGATGCCGTGTGTATAGCGTAAAGCTAGTTTGCGTCCCGCGTCCCTGTTGTATTGTTATATATTGTATTGTTATATATTGCATTGACAACTCCTCAATTAAATATTTATCATCGTATATTCTGCATAATTGGATCATTTTTAAATAAACACCTACATAAATTAGACCCTACCTATATTGTATTCATATAAAGCATTCACAGGCAAATTTGTTTTGATCAGGCTCATATAAATGTCAGAAAACATGATTCCTGCTGCATGTCAATATCCATGGATCACTGCAGTTGTAAGGAACACTATATCGAGTCCAACCTTTGGTTTGATAATCGTTAGGTGGTTTTACTCGCGTTTTCACAGTTTAAAGCCTTTATTTTCCCTCATTAGCTTTTTTGCCACTCAGTCTGGCGAGAAAGTGACGTCAATGCATTCCCTCTATTATTTTTTTGACTAGATGAAGAGAGCGTCACCAACCTTCTCCCACCATGGAGACGCCGACGGACATTCCCATGAACTTGCTCTTGGTCCAGATGTGTGCGTTGACACACATGCCTCTCTCCTCGCACTCACAGTAAAACCCAGACACTGGAGGATGATGGGAAACCTGCTCCGCCACAAAACGCACCCTGTAATATTCTGACTCCGCCCCCGCCGCCTCCTGATTGGTCGCACGAGTCACACGTTCCCGAGGAACCGCCCACGAGCAGCAGAAGGTCTCGCCCAGCACAGGGTTGTAGGGCTTCTTGGCGACGGCGCCCTTGCGTCCTTCATGGAAGGCGGTCATGTAGTACTCGACGAAACGCACCATACGCTCCTCCGCCGTGTTTCCCGCGGAGATGGACAGGAACAGGTCCGGGTGCGCCATGAAGTTAGCGTACATCTCCAGCAATGAACGCTTCTCCAGGATGAATGTGGGAAGAACAACCTGCACAAACCACACAGAGAGACTCTGTAATGTCAAATGAAACTCTAATGTTATCTGATACTCATGGAACAAATCAAACTAAAGTAATTGAAATGTTTCAAGTGGTTTGAAAATGCAACTTTTAATGACTTCTGCAGTCTCAAAAGTATTAACCCCCCTGTAAAGAATCCCACACACATCTGCAGAACAGGTGTCGTCTCACTAATCAAGGGCTTCATTAGTAGCAACAGGTGTGCTTGAGCTAGAACACATGAAATATCTGAACTGCTAGGTAATATGGCTAAAGGCCATTGCACACTGAGTCCGAAATTATGTCAATAATTTTATTATGTCAATCACGCTTGCACACTGCCTCCGAAACTTTCGTCCGTCATAAAAAAAATCTAAACGGGGTTCAATTTTCTGCGTTTTTCGCATCCGTAACAAGCAGTTTGAATGGTGCTTTGACAATTCAGAGCCACCGAATCACGAATACGAAAAAAACGCATACGAAAATTTCGGACTCAGTGTGCAATGGCCTTAAGTCAAAAGAATGGTCGAAAAAGTTAAGAGAAGATATCAGTACAACCTGCACAAACCACACAGAGAGACTCTGTAATGTCAAATGAAACTCTAATGTTCTCTGATACTCATGTGTCGTGTACAATTGTAATCAAAATGATTCAACCCCCATTGCAAATCAGGTTTATTGGCTAAATTAGCTGGCTTTCAGCTGTTTGCAGTGAACAAATCAAACTAAAGTAATTGACATGTTTCAAGTGGTTTCCCCAAATTCAACTGAAAATGCTACTTTTAATGACTTCTGCAGTCTCAAAAGTATTAACCCCCCTGTAAAGAATCCCACACACATCTGCAGAACAGGTGTCGTCTCACTAATCAAGGGCTTCATTAGTAGCAACAGGTGTGCTTGAGCTAGAACACATGAAATATCTGAACTGCTAGGTTTGTTGAGTCTCACGTTTGACTGCATGTTAGAAATATGGCTAAGTCAAAATAATGGTCCAAAAAGTTAAGAGTTCAACCTGCACAAACCACACAGAGAGTAATGAACCTCTAATGTTCTCTGATACTCGTGTGTTGTGTGTGTCGTCCGCACCCGTGTGAGGTCCATGCCGAGTTTGAGCTGAGACAGCAGATGCAGAATAACACTCCTCTGGTCCTCCAGCACACCCAGATCTTCTTCAGAGTTACTGTCTGAATCCATCACCTCTTCATCGGGAGAAATCCGCTTCATCCCCTCCTGCTGCACACACACAGTCCAAACGCTACACAAGCTTTCATTTTCAGAGAAATGCTGATCTTTTGAACTTTCTACCCATACGGAAATGTAATATATGTACACATATGAAATATACATATAATAGATCCACATATATAACATATATATGCCCATATATATATAAAACCTATTAGAAAATTGATCAATTGACATATAAAACCAGTTCATATATTTTATGTATGTATAATAGTGTTTTTTTTATATACATGTCACATATATAATTATCAGTTTTCAAATAGAATTTGTTTTGTTTCTATGAGCTTGTCAAGAAGAGGTAAAATAATAATAAATAATACATTTTATTTATAAAAGATTCGAAAATGAGAGAAATTGAAATGAAATGAGACTTGAAATAAATAGTTTGGCATATATAAATGAAACATATCGGTGACATATATGGTCAAAACGTACAGTATTATATAAATAATAATCATATACATTATCTTAATATATGTCAATATACTATGTCAATTTAATATGGCAAATTTATATATGTTAAAAATCTATATCAACATATATGTAGAGATATGTATATATGTGATAGCAATATATTGTCTTATTATATTTAGCATATATGACGGCGTCACTAGCGATATAGGGACATATATGTCATATATTACATTTCCGTATGGGTATTCATCAAAGAATCCTGAAATAAAAATGTAAATGACTGTTTTCAACATTGATAATAATCATAAATGTTTCTTGAGCATCAGATCATCATATTATACTGATTTCTGAAGGATCATGTGACACTGAAGACTGGAGTAATGATGCTGAAAATTCAGATTTGATCACAGGAATAAATTACACTTTATATATTCACATAGAAAACAGCTGTTTTAAATATTTCACAATATTACTGATTTTGTATTTTTAATCAAAGAAATGCAGCCTTGGTGAGCAGAAGAGACTTCTTTTAAAAACATTAAAAATCTCACTGGTCCAAAACGTTTGCCTGGTAGTGTATATGCATCATACACACTGTTATTAAAGGATTAGTTCACTTTAAAAAAAAACTTTTGCTGATAATTTACTCACCCCGATGTCATCAACGATGTCCATGTCTTTCTTTTTTCAGTGGAAAAGAAATGAAGGTTTTTGATGAACACATTTCTCCATATAATGGACGTCAATGGGCCCCAAACGGTTCAAGGTCCAGATGACAGTGTCAGCGCCGCTTCAACGGGCTTTAAACGACACCAGACGATGAATACGGGTCTTATCTAGCGAAACCATCGTCATTTAAAAAATAAATAAAAAAGTTTAAGTTTTATAAGCACAAACGCTTGCATTGCTCTGTTCTGTGATGCGCGTTTGTGACGTCACGTAATACGCAGTTACGTTGAAAAGGTCACGCTTCAGTGTTTACAGATGTGCGGAAGGAGGACCATACACACATATTCAAATGTCTTTGTCAGTTTATCGTTTAAAATGCCCATCTCGTGTGCGTATCCTGGGTGTTGTAATATTAAAAAGCCTAAAAGAACATCTTCGTCAGGATAGAAATGTTTTACTTTTCACAGAAGCGTGACCTTTTCAACGTAACTGCGTATTACGTGACGTCACGAACGCGCATCACAGAACAGAGCAAGGGGAGCATTTGTGCTTATAAAACTTAGACTTTTTTATTTATTTTTGAAATGACGATGGTTTCGCTAGATAAGACCCTTATTCATCGTCTGGTGTCGTTTAAAGCCCGTTGAAGCGGCGCTGACACTGTCATCTGGACCTTGACCCGTTTGGGGCCCATTGACGTCCATCATATGGAGAAATGTGTTCATCAAAAACCTTCATTTCTTTTCGACTGAAGAAAGAAAGACATGGACATCTTGGATGACATCGGGGTGAGTCAATTATCAGCAAAAGTTTTTTTAAAGTGAACTAATCCTTTAAGTCTCACAGTAGTGGTCTCACCTCAGTGTTGTGCTGGAGGTTCTTCTTCCTGAGGGAGGGCGAGGGCTCTGTGGAGCTCAGGGTAGCAGCGCCACCGTTCCCCAGGCCTTCTTCTGAGGGCGACTTCGGGACGGTCCATACAGGAACGTAATCTGCAGGAATGAAGAGCACATGACCAGCGGTCAGCAGTTACACATCACGCACACACTCGAAACCAGAGCAATTAGTGAGCTGAGTTCAGTCCGCCAGTGCTGATGCTGAACAGACCAGCGCAAACCAAGTCTGATTTAGCTGGACTGCACAGTGGACACCAGCACACACACATAGCCAGCTTTATTTTCAGCACATCACTTTCAATACAAACATGTGCTGCTTTAACCTCCACATGAAAGGCATGCATTAGCAATACCAACATGTTATTTATTATATAAATATAAAATAAGAAAAAAGATCCGCACACGAATATCGGCAAAAAAGCTCACGAAATCCACAAATAAAGTGCCAAAGTGCAAAATAATTTTTTTTTTAATATAACACATTAATTTTATATTAATTCAAACCTTCAGAGGGTCTGGCAGCCGATCAGTGTGTTGTGAAAAGATGTGTTAAGCTCTTGATGCACAAACGTCTCATAAATTGGTTTGGTATGAAAGCGTCATCAGGGCTGGATGAACTTGGCATCTGCTCTCATAACATTTCTGATCACAGACGTCAAGTTTTCCTTGCATTCAGACAGATTCAGCCGTCATGTACGACGTATCACAGAACTGAGATATATATGAGAACTAACTGTAACTGAGAATACATATAGTTGGTCAAACTGGACCTGTTCAATTTTCTTCAAAACAGTCTCTTTCCAGGAAGTAAAAATGAAGATATTATTATTAACAAGGAAGTAAAAATGAAGATATTAGGTGTGTTCGACTTGAAGCGGCACTGTGCACTGTATTACATCAATGTGATAATCTCAAGCCAATATAAGTATTCAAATATATTCAAATAGAAAACATATATATATATGTGTATATAGTATATATATACCGGTAGCAATCATCATACAGACCATGCAGAGAAACATCCATGCACAAATGAGAACAGAATATGTGCAATGTGCAATCATGGTGATGAAAAGCAAACAGATCATGCAAACAAAACACAAAATATGTATTTACCTGATTGGTGTTTCCCTTGATTGGATCTCCAGGCCCCGCCCCATTCACAGCCCCGCCCCTTTCCGAGGCACATCCAGATTCACACTCCCCTGTCAGAGCCCGCCCCTCACCGAGGCACACCCACTCACACTCCACTGTCAGAGCCCCGCCCCTTTCCGAGACACGCCCACTCACACTCCACTGTCAGAGCCCCGCCCCTTTCCGAGACACGCCCATTCACACTCCACTGTCAGAGCCCCGCCCCTTTCCGAGACACGCCCACTCACACTCGCCTGTCAGAGCCCCGCCCCTTTCCGAGACACGCCCACTCACACTCGCCTGTCAGAGCCCCGCCCCTTTCCGAGACACGCCCATTCACACTCCCCTGTCAGAGCCCCGCCCCCTCATTACATATAACTAGCTTCTAGTAGACCTCAGTCAGAGATCAAAGGTGTCATCTGAATTTAAATTAATTTAATTCATTTCTGTAACATCAGAAACATTCAGAGCGATCAGTTTAGGATTCAGTCCATCCAGTATATACCAATAGTGCCTCTCCAAACCTGACATCTGAAGATCAGAAATAATAAACATACAATATTCAGACCAGGAACAGAGTCATTCAGCTCTCAAGTGTTTCTCCTCGAACGTGTCCATTCACATCAAGTGTTCTCGTTAGGCCGAGTGAATCAACATTAGGAAGAAAAAGATCAAACATAAAACTAAATCAAATATAAAGTCACGGCGATTGATCTTGAATCCCGAGTGAAGCACCGAGTCCGTGTCAGGGCTGATCGGAGGAGTTTCACTGGATCCACTGTCGAGTTTTCAGGCACCTGTGTGTTTCTTTGGCATGTGGTTCATCATCAGCACTGAAGACAACAGGACACTCCAAACACCCGTCCTGAGTCATGCATTAAAGGGATAGTTCACCCAAAAATGACAATTAGCCCCTGATTTACTCACCCTCAAGTCATCCTAGTGTATATGACATTCTTCTTTCAGACAAACACATTGAGTATTAAAAATGTCCTGGCTCTAGATGTACTTTCATGATAGATGCACTTTTATCATCTATAGATGCACTTTTATGATGGACAGATGCACTTTTATGATGGACAGATGCACTTTTATCATCTATAGATGGACTTTTATGATGGATAGATGCACTTTTATGATGGATAGATGGACTTTTATGATGGATAGATGCACTTTTATGATGGATAGATGCACTTTTATGATGGATGGATGCACTTTTATGATGGATAGATGGACTTTTATGATGGATAGATGCACTTTTATGATGGATATATGCACTTTTATGATGGATGGATGCACTTTTATGATGGATAGATGGACTTTTATGATGGATAGATGCACTTTTATGATGGATAGATGCACTTTTATGATGGATAGATGCACTTTTATGATGGATAGATGCACTTTTATGATGGATAGATGGACTTTTATGATGGATAGATGCACTTTTATGATGGATGGATGCACTTTTATGATGGATAGATGGACTTTTATGATGGATAGATGCACTTTTATGATGGATAGATGCACTTTTATGATGGATGGATGCACTTTTATGATGGATAGATGGACTTTTATGATGGATAGATGCACTTTTATGATGGATAGATGCACTTTTATGATGGATAGATGGACTTTTATGATGGATAGATGCACTTTTATGATGAATAGATGCACTTTTATGATGGATAGATGCACTTTTATGATGGATGGATGCACTTTTATGATGGATAGATGGACTTTTATGATGGATAGATGCACTTTTATGATGGATAGATGCACTTTTATGATGGATGGATGCACTTTTATGATGGATAGATGGACTTTTATGATGGATAGATGCACTTTTATGATGGATGGATGCACTTTTATGATGGATAGATGCACTTTTATGATGGATAGATGCACTTTTATGATGGATGGATGCACTTTTATGATGGATAGATGGACTTTTATGATGGATAGATGCACTTTTATGATGGATAGATGCACTTTTATGATGGATAGATGCACTTTTATGATGAATAGATGCACTTTTATGATTTTTTATGATGGATAGTTGCACTTTTATGATTTTTATGATGGATAGATGCACTTTTATGATGGAAAGATGCACTTTTATCATCTATAGATGCACTTTTATGATTTTTTATGATGGATAGTTGCACTTTTATGATTTTTATGATGAATAGATGCACTTTTATGATTTTTTATGATGGATAGTTGCACTTTTATGATTTTTATGATGGATAGATGCACTTTTATGATGGATAGATGTACTTTTATGATGGAAAGATGCACTTTTATCATCTATAGATGCACTTTTATGATTTTTTATGATGGATAGTTGCACTTTTATGATTTTAATGATGGATAGTTGCACTTTTATGATGCATAGATACACTTTTATGATGCAAAGATACACTTTTATGGACATTCACTGCCATTATAAAGCTCTGTAGAGCCAGGACATTTTTAACTCTGATTGTGTTCGTCTGAAAGAAGAATGTCATATACACTAGGATGGCTTGAGGGCAAATATATCATGGGCTAATTTTCATTTTTGGGTGAACTATCCCTTTAAGAACCTGAATCTGTGATCAGCACAAATACAAATGACACAATCAGGCACAGAACTGAACGAACAAATGAAGAACCAAAATACAGATGAACACACAGACACCGAACATGCAAGCAGCCCTTCAGCAGCATTTATTGCACACGTTTATCTGCAAGGGCCCCGTTATATACGGGCAGGGGCCGCAGGGGACCTCGGCCGGGTCTTTGGCCGGTTCAGTCTGTCGCGCGTCCGTGTCGGACTCACCGCGGTTGTGACCCGGCTGAGCGCTGCGCGTGTGTAATATAGTCAGGCATTCTCCCAGACAGCTCAGTGTGGCGGCGGACGTGGCCTTCAGAAGCAGCAGGTCCTGATCCAGACAGGACAGGGATCCTCCCGCCGGAAGAGACTCGATGCACTGGACCAGACTCCTCTGCTGACCCTCGGCCTGCGCCATGACCTGAGGAAACCGGGACACCAGGACACCGGGCTTTAACTGCGGATGACCAGCAGGCGGCGCCGTTCACACTGACATCACAGCAGACTCAAGTGTTCAGTTAATACAATCATTTACTAATCATAAAAATAATACTTTTTTTTCTTCAGTAGAGCTGCTGTACAGCTGAATTTAATTTGTTTCATAATTCATTAACTTTGTGGCACTGACATTTATATAAATACACTACATGAATTGAATACTGTGATTCATCAAGGACGCATTAAATTGATCAGAAGTGACAGTAAAGACATTAATAATGTTACAAAAGTTTCTATTTCTAATAAATGCTGTTCTTTTGTATCGGTTTCCACACAAATATGAAACTGTTTTCAACATTGATAATAATCATAAATGTTTCTTGGTCATCAGATCATTATATTATCCTGATTTCTGAAGGATCATGTGACACTGGAGACTGGAGTAATGATGCTGAAAATTCAGATTTGATCACAGGAATAAATTACACTTTACTATATATTCACATAGAGAACTGTGATTTAATATTGTAATAATATTTCACTGTTTTTGATCATGTACAATGGTGCCTTACATTCTTGGCACGTTATAAAGAATAAAAGTGTTTATCTTCATAATCTTTCCTCAAACTTGCTCTGAATGACGTTCCTTTATTACTGATGAAATCGAGGGCATGAATGTGTGTGTGTGTGTGTGC